>JANHGB010054160.1:45262-71612 GCA_026283785.1 Coracopsis vasa
GCTGCTCTGAATCTCTTCTCTGCCCAGCCTGTAGCTGTGCCTGGGATTGCTCTGACCCAGGTGTAAGATCTTGCACTTGGCATGGTTGAACTTCATAAGTTTGGCATAACTAGATATACAGATCTACAGATGTATACATAGATGTATACATGTATATAGATATATACACACCAATAATTTTTAATAATCTGGTACATGATATTAAGACCTTCTATCTTTGCTGGAGCAAAGCAGCAGTGAGCTAGGATGGCTCTAGAATGGAATGGAACGGTACAGAACAGAACAGAATAGAACAGACCAGACCAGACCAGACCAGACCAGACTAAACTAGACTAGATTAGACTAGGTTTCAGTTGAAATGGGTCTACCATGAGTATCTAGTCCAACTGCCTGACCAGTTCAGGGCTGACCGAAAGTTAAAGCATGTCATAGAATCAAAGAACAGCTTGGGTTGGAAGGGACCTTCAAGATCATCTAGTTCCAGCCCCCCAGGTATGGGCAGGGACACCCTCCACTAGACCAGGTTGATCAAAGCTCCGTCCAACTTGGACCACCACCCTCATAGTAAAGAATTTCTTCATTATATATAATCTAAATCTACTCTCTTTCAGCTTAAAGCCATTCCACCTTGTCCTATCACTACATATCCTTGTAAAAATTTCCTCTCCAGAATTCTTGTAGGCCACCTTTAGAGACTGGAAGACTTTTCTAAGGTCTCCTCAGAGCCTTCTCTTCTCCAGGCTGAACAAGTCCAACTCTCTCAGCCTGTCTTCAAAGGCGAGGTGCTCCAGCCCTCTGATCATCTTTGTGTCTCTCCTCTGGACTCGCTCCAACAGGTCCACATCCTTCTTATGTTGGGGACCCCAGAGCTGAACACAGTACTCGAGGCAGGTTCTCAAGAGCACAGGAGAGGCTAGAATCACCTCCATTGACCTGCTGGTCATGCTTCTTTTGATGCAGCCTAGGGTATGCACATTAAAACAATGCCTTTCCTCCCCCCTTTCCCAGATTCAACTTCTTCATTTTCCATCGCTTCTACATACCCCCACTCTTCCTCAGTTGACACAGGAGGGATGGAGTTGGGGAGTTATGGTTGGTGCATGACAGTTTCCTTCTCTGCTGCTACTTCCTTCTCACACTTTTCCCTGGCTCTGAAAAGGGATCTCCATGAACTGCAGTTTCTTCAGATAACATCATCTGCTTTGGCAGGCAGCAGTGAGTAGCTGCTCTGCCAGGAAGCACCTCCTTCTCTTACTTGTCCTTCACTGCCCCTGGTGTTTGCACTTATGCTTCTCACTCTTTGTTTCTTCTCCTCTGCTGTGCAACATTTTGTCCTTTCTTATCTACTTTTTCCCAGATGCTCTACCAGCTTACCTGCCGGGCTCCGCCCTGTGGTGCAGTGTGTCTGTTGGAGCTGTCTGGAACTGTCTGGAATGGACAGCCCCAAAAGTTACCCACAGAGGCCAACCCTGCAGCCTCCCAGTGCCAACACCTCACATATGCACCCAGTACCCACAAGCTTTCAAGCTGGCCATAGCATTACCTTCAAATTCATGGTGACATGGAAGAAAAGAAACTGGGTATTGCTGGTGTTCAACCAGATTTAAATTGTCAGCTGCTCTAACCTGCCCATTTCTCTCACAGACCACTTCTCCTTCCTCATTTCTGTGTTTGTAACCTCAGTAGCTACACTGAAAAACTGAGTGGAAAGTTAGGTCATATTCAACCAACTCAGTAAGATTCAGTTTCACTGGGTTTGGGGCAGATACTTAGTCTTAGGGAAGGCTATGAGAGCCTATTATTTGTCTATGGTCTGTATGAACT
Source organism: Coracopsis vasa (assembly GCA_026283785.1). Classification (NCBI taxonomy): domain Eukaryota; kingdom Metazoa; phylum Chordata; class Aves; order Psittaciformes; family Psittacidae; genus Coracopsis; species Coracopsis vasa. The sequence continues at coordinate 47,087 of JANHGB010054160.1, forward strand.
AAGTGTAGTGTGATCTACTTAAGTGAGTGGTGAGTCTGCAGACAGAAATCTGTATATAACCCAAAAGGATCTGCAGAAAATCTGTTATCTAAATAAAATATCATACTTGCTACTGCATTTTTATCATGAGACTCAATGGCCAAATAAAACCCCAACCAAACCCAAATTTATGCATAGGTCTATTTTTTTATCATTATTAATATTATTTATATTTTGTTATATATATTGCCATTCCATTTTTGATAACCATGCGTGATCACAGCTTTTGGACTTATCCTACATGCATATACACATACACTTTTGTGTGTGTTTCTGTGTATATTCAAAATATTTCATAAAAAACCCTCAGAACTTAACACTAAACCATTTAAATTATCTTCATAGTTTAAAATTTTCTTATAAGATACATTTAAAATATTCTTATAAAATACATTTCATATTTAATCCTTAACATTAAAGAGATATTTTTTCCGTATTTCCACTGTTGTAGATAAGGAGGTTTTTCACCTTGGAATCACATTATCAGATTGACAACATGAAATTCAGCTCAGAGGTTGAAAATACTTATAGTTTTTTTATTGCACATACTTTTAAACTATTTTCAGCATTCATAGCTATGAACAGTATGGTAAGAACTCTAGTTCATTCTTCTAATGGTAAAGAGCTAAAATATTTCAAGCTAGCATTACTTAGAAGAGCCTCCTGTGTTTAATTGCCTGAGCCCTGTAATGTACTCACCTCAGGGTTATTCCAGGGTGAACATCAAAGCTGTTTCTAGACTCATGTAAGTTTTCATCCTTAACTGATTTTTACACAAAGCTCTTGAACATGGAAACAGTGCTGAAATCCCAAGGTAACAGACTTGACTTGTTAAGATATTCTTTTCTTAAATCTGTCCAGGTCAGAAATTAAACCCTTCCACCACTCCATTGTCCTAGCATTTCTTTTATCTATCTCTAACAAAGAAACATATGAAACTGGGGACAAATTATAATAGCCTAGGAGAAGTAGTTTGGTCCTGGAAGCAAGCAAGAAAGATGCAGCAGAGAGGGGTGAGCAACTGGTAAGAGCTGGTTGTTGCTGTTCTTCTAGCACATAAATTGTATGCAGTGGCTTTGGAATAACGGCATTGCTCCTTCAGATGAACCCAAAGGTAGAACCAGAAGGTATTCTTGCATGGCATAACCATGAGTATTTGCATACCCATGCAAGTATAAAACTCAGTAAGTCTTCCACTAAACCTGAACTGAGCTAGCAGGATTTTTAAGACCGATTTGTGTTATCATAGTAACTTTGGCAACACACCACTGCAATTTAGAGTAAACTAAGCCACACTTTTAGTCTATCAGCATATGAAATACCCATTTAAAGTATTGCCAGGTTGAAAAACACAGTAGTTCCTTTAAGATGCAAATTATTTTTTCCAGAGATTTAACTTGACTTAGTATTTTTGTGGTTTAAGACCTCTAAATTTAAGGTCAGTCCAAGAAGGACCTGTCTGTTCAAAAGTGTTAAACAGTGTTTTATTTAAGGAAAATTAACATGGGTCTAACACTGGTGAATCTCAAAGCAATTGTCTGTTGCGTTATCAAGCTGTCTTGTAGAATTATGCTGTAACTTACAGCTCAGTCTTGTTTTGTTCCTTATTATGGTTTTGAAACATTTTTTTTAACCAATTTCGAATCACTCTTTAAAGTCTGCTCTAGAATGTTTTCACACTTAAAAGCAGGTCACCACCCCAGGTACTGTGCAACAAATGAAAAAGGTCTCTTAAGAAATTTGCAGTCAGCTAGTTGTGCCACTCTCCTGGAGCAGAGGAGGTTAGGCACCAGGATATGCTCATTGTCCCACTTTTCCTATGGTTAGCAGACAGACAGAAGCTTCCTGATGGCAACTGAATTATGTAAATGTGCACGAGCAGAAGTCTAAGGTTAGGCACCTACAAATAAATTTTAGGGCTATATTTATGTTGTGGTCACAACAGCAGGGGTTACTTGCATTTTTCAACCAAACACAGCTTAGGTTCCTAATAGTCTTTTGTATTTCTCATATATCATTTTAATTATTCGAACACAGACCTTGATGTTGCATCTTGGCAATTAGTTACACAGACTATGCATACGTATTTTAAAGTAAAAGGTATTACTGTTAAGGCCTGTGTCCAATTTGTAATATCAAGTTTAATCTAAACACCATTTTCTTAATTTTAAGTCAATGAACTTCTGAATAATTATTTTTGAATGTTTCCTTTCAAATAACATTGTGGTTGATATTTATCTTTATAGTAATATCAAGTGTGTATATTTTTTTTCATTCGTTGTGAAAATTCTTTTGTGACGCTGAAGTCAGAAAATGCTATGGCGTTTTCTTTTAGCAATTATAAGAAATTCTGCACCTCTGACAAGCCTCATTATCCTTATGATTTATTTTGTCTCTTCTACTGTAGTACTTTTATCCAAATTAAATGAAAACAACAACTTCCTTTTGATGGTCTCTTAGCAATGAGCTTGATAATTATAGCAGGGAATTCTATAGAATATAGTTGGGAATATAGCTTGGAAGTCTCTAGAATAAGATAGACACTCTACCGCTACTGAGCATCAGTGAAGGGACCCTAATTCAGTGAAGATATGAGACCCTAATTCTTTTAGGTGCTTCAAAAATAATTTCATTTTAAATTGCTTTATAATAATTAAGTTGTACTCTTTTAAACATATGATTTACTTTGCTAAGAAACATATATAGTTCATAAAACTGTGGAAATGTACAGAACAGATTTACAAATGAGATATATACCACCCCTAAGACCCCTAATATGTAAAATATGATGTTTGTTAAATACCAGAAAATGTAAGAGGTTCTAAACCTTTTAGACTTAAGAGTTTCATATATTTTAATATTCCATCTTCTATACCCTAGAACTTTTTTTACCAACCAGCCTATAGTTGTGATGCTTATGTGCTGCTCTATACTTTGGCTTTTATCCAGGCAGTATGACTCCTGTGGAATCCATCAGGGAAAGCCATTAGTGCACTCGCTGGTGTAAAACTTGCATGATGCCATAAATCTTTTAGCAAGGAGATTTGGAAGATGTGTTGGGGAAAGTTATGTGTGTAACGTAAGCTGCATTACACGAGCCTTCAGTGTGCGCCTTCAACATTACACTTTCCGACATTTAATAAAATAGTGATTGCAAGGAGCTGAGTCCTCAGAGGCCTCATTATGCCAATACTAGTGTGAAAGAAGTACCCTCAGATTTTCTTGTATGTTTTAGTTGCAAAAGAAACTGTTTTGTTTTCTGAGCTATGTAGTAAAATTTGATTCTTTAGAAAATTTTGCTTTTTATCCTTGCATATTTTAATAAAGTAGCATTTTACTGCATTAAATAGAAACAATTTTCTTTGAAGATTAAAAGAATGTGTTCTTATATCTACTGGGCTTTTGTTAATTTTGTAACTAAAATTAAGGCAGGGTAAAGTGAAATGATCTCAGTTCTTTTTAATTAACATCTATGGTTCATAAATCTGGAGATAAAACTGAAAGATAAAAACTTTTTTACTATTGCCTGCTTAGGGAAATAGAACTGCAGTTTTAATCTGATGTCTGTACTGGAAGTTAGTGGATATTGGTAACACCCCACAGTTTTCAGAGCTTCACCATCACCTGAGATAAATTTTTTTGCCTTCATCTCCTTCATTCCACCTCTGCAAAGCAAAAGTAGAAAAGCAAGATTCACAGCTGAATTTATCAGGTACCTGTTGTCACTTCAAGGTGCCTAATAACATGTTAGTGTTCTAATTTGGATCATGATGCACTTCTGACACAAGTCTCACAATCGTCTCCATGTACTGAGCTCTGACTAACTTCATGGAGTGGTATCAGAGCAGCTGAAATTCCTGCTGTCTAAAACTAAAGGGGGAGCTGCCATCTCAAACCACAGCTATGGTGCTCCATTTGCTGATGGACATTCAGTCCGCTGGCCTCAGCTTCAGACTGTTCACTGGTAAGATCACTGAAATGTGTGTCCTCTGGGCATCTCATATGCAGAGTCAACTGTTTTATTCAAAAGATCCATTGCTATTCTACTACCCTACTTAACATTGCCCTGGTCTCCCAGGACCAGAGGATATCACTCATTTCAGGCTGCACTTCCACTGACAGAGGACAGGATATACCCCATAGCAGCACCTCTCTTAGTTTTCCTGGCTATATAAGGAGGTAACTACTTAGACTATGCAGCTACTGGTGCCTGCAGCTACTGGTGCCTACAGCTAGGCGGGATAGATCCAGACCAGAATATTAAGCTAATTTTAACTTAATTATTACCTTACTATTCAATAAGGATTATGCCTAAACCATGTTCTGAACTGGTGCGCTCCTTGAAGCAAGTCCCAAACATATCCAGAAAAACATTTTAATGTTGCAGTCAGAGTTATGTGGGAAGATGACTGTGCATTGTTGTAACAAAGATTAAAAGAGAAGGATGCTTCTTATAAAATGTTAATTAAGCTTTGGACCAGCTACTCTAACAGTTTGACACCACCACCTATAAAATTTGATTATATTAATATTTCTCAATTTTTCTTCAGAAACTCACTTCTTGGAGGGCATCAATCTTCCTGAATAATATCTGTATACTAACAGATACTATATAGGTGCTGACAGATACTATATAGACATAATTATGTAGATAAAGGTTGTTAAGTTTGAGGGTCATTGTAAATATTTGACATCGAGCAAGCTTGCTGGTTGCAGGCTGTGATAAGACACAGCAGGATGAAAGAAAACTGGACACCTTTGGGCAATTTCAGGATTTTAAATGAAGAAAAAATCAGTTACAATTCCAAGGACCAGTGGAAGAGATTATTTTTAGCAAGGTTAATACAGTCAGCATATACAAACCAGAATTTCGAAGTCAAGCTTTTGAAAGCTTTAACTTCAGAGTTTGGAAAAAAAGTCCTAACAAACAAAACCAAACAAGAAATATAGAGTAATTTAGAGAAACATTAGCATGATCAGTCTAAAGACCTGATCTTTGTCACTATTACCATCGTTAATGGGTTAACAGCAAAGGTCTTCCAATCTTAAAAAATCCTGTGGTATCATTTTATCAGTAGCAGTCATCCTGGAAGCATATATTGAAATGCATTACTTTAAATTGCTTTCAAGTGTATTGCCAGTTTGAATTTCTAAAAATATATCATGAGTAATAATTAAAAGAATGAGGACTTTTGATTGGTCAGAAGAGAAGGACTTTCTGTCTCAACCAACCAAATAGACTATTTGATTTTAATATCTACCAATGGTCAGACTGACTACATTTAAGTATTATAACATATCTTTAGAAATACATCAAGTTTTCATAAATTTAGGGAAGCTGTGATCAAGACATAGGAGGAGAAATGAGGTAGTTCATTTAGAAGAATCATCTGGCTTCTGAATGACTGCTGCTGGGGAATATTCCAAATCAAAAGATATAAAAACCAGACTGTTGCACTGCAGCTCTCAGTTAAATAAAAAAGCAGCTCTGTTAAACAAGATTGATAGTAGTCAAAGAAATGCTGATATGTTAACATTTCTTTTTCAAGAATGAAGACACTCTTCCTTGATTTCCTGACCTGCTGTGATATTTACTTTGAGATTTTCACTGAAAATTGCTAAATATTATACTGGCAGGTGTACTTTCATTTTAATCACATTCATTTCACTGACTTACTGAGACTGTAATTAAAAATCTTTCCACATTTGCTTTGTATAGGCACAGGACAATGATGACATTTTCTAATTGTTTCTTTTATGCTTTTTTATCTGGGAAATGTGTTTTCCCTGTCTCTTCTGTTCAGACTGACATTTTATCTACTAACTAAATATTTGTTTTTAATACCTGCAAGATCACTTCTGCTCAAAAAAAAAAACAACTTTCTTTTGCCCTCTGTTATATGGCAATTTTATTTGAGAGCTTTTTTCTGACTTTTTCTGTACCTAAGAAAAAAAATTCAAAAAAACCTAAACCTCGACAAATTTCACTGCCAGTTCTGTGCTTGTGGTAATTGCATCATGAAAACTCTAGACCTGAATGCAGTTAAAAATAGTGTTCTGGTTTTGAACATATTTTAGAAGTTATTTTGTCATTGCTGAATATATTAACCAGCAGATAGTCAATGCTGCTGCTGTTCTACTTATTAATTCAAAACTGATTTACCAAACCAGCTAATGGGAGGAAATACAAACTACTCATTCAGATTTCTCAGTTTTATTTCAGCACAGATTATGCATTTACAAGTATAAAATAATATACAGAAAAAAGTATTATCCTTGGATAGATAGACTTGATATTAATATATTGAGGATGCTGCTCTTAATGATAAGATTTAGTTTTAGGTAGTCCTTCAAGGAGAAAGTTGAACTTGATGATTCGTATGGGCTTCTTCCAACTTGAGATACTCTATGATTCTATGAGTCTGTGATTCTATAATAATAAAAAAGACAATGGTTTGCTATCTCTGACCTAGTAAAAGATTTACAGGAAAAGCACATCTCATGTAATACCTTTAGGAATCAAAAGAAGTTATTTGCTGCACAGGAACAGCACATTACTCTTCATGTAGGGCATTATATATGCTGGTTTACTGCTAAGAAAGAAAGAAAGAAAGAAAAGAAATGTATTCTTTAGTCTAGATTTTCTTAGTCATGGTGTTTTTAATTCACCAGCTCAAGCAGCTGAAGCTTGTAAATAGGCACTGAATCAAAAAAACTGAGATTCTAGCTTTTCCTCTCTTTTTTTTTTTTTCTTCTTTCTGTATTCTGTTTACTTCTTAGTGATTTCTTGGGATTCTTCTCATGTTGCAGACTTACAGAACATGAATACAAATGTAAACATATAAAGATATTAATACACATAACTCATACAAAATGAGAACTGATCTGGAAACTAAAATGGCAAAGCGTGAATATTGCAAAGTAAAGCAATGACAAGCTAATAAGTATCAGTATTGCAATTTCCTTCTTGATCTTAATCTTGATGCGCTACATTTCAGTCTTTAATGCTATAATGTCCAAATACATCATAAATATTTACTAAATTATTTTCATGAGTTGAAGGGGCTTTGTTAACCACAGTTCTCATGTAGGAAATCAATGTTTTTATATAGTAATGTAAAAAAATGCATAAGGATGCGAAAAATATTTGTTTTTCTCTCACTCTTTCATTCCTCATCTTTAAAAGAGCAAAGTTTAGTTTTGTTCATATCACAGACAAGCAACAAACTAGACTGGTTTATGTGATCTGAGTATGTTTCATTTCACTACACAGTTCTCTCTTCCTTTTTCCCCCTCTGTTTAACTGTTTTTCCCTCTGTAGTAAATAAAAGGGATTTCACTGCAACGTGTCACAGAACAGCAAGAGTGGACATCTCTATGAGGGTGGATCAGAGTCAGGATCTGCATCAGTGAGGTGCATGATCAGGACTGCACAGTCACGCAGGCAAGAGACAGGTCTGGAGCTTTAATACAGCTTCCAAGTGAAGGTGAAGTGGAGGACTCCACTTCCCACAGCTCTTTCTTACAGAAGTCTGATCCAAGCTGCTCTTCAACGCAGGCATCCAAATCCTCTGGAAAGGGCAAGGTTGCATTGAGGGCACTCAGAAAGTATGATTTAAGCACTAGATATTAAAACCTTTTGTTTTCCCAGGTGGGTATAATTTATTATCACATAATATGTGTTAATAAATCTAATATGTATTACTAACAATGTCTTTTTTCTTTCAACTTCTGTAAAAAGGAACATAGGTGATAGAATGTGATTCTATTTAGTGGGGGAAATCGATGCCATGAAAAATATTTGTATTCCTTTCTAAAATTAAAAGCAAACTCTTTAATTGTTAACATGCTACTGAATAATTAAACATCCACAATTGATTTTGTTGAATTAGCTTTCTGAACTTGATATTTTTCCTTGTATGACAGAAATGTCTAATCAAACCTGAGAAATCATCTATGTAATTCAACATGTCTCTTATTTTAGCCACCATTGGATAACTACAGGAACCAAGAAGAGAACAAAACAAAAAGTAACCAAATTACTGGACATACAGTCCAATCAATTTGCTTACCAATATAAGAAGCCAAAAATGTAGACATTCTTATAAAATTAGTCAGTTGCTGCACATTCATATATTAAAAATATTCTGTGCTTATTAATATTGAATATTTTTCTTTTCATCGCTAATGAAACCACCAGTTATAAATTCATTATTAGAGCGTGTAAATAAGAGTTTCCAATACATTTTCTTTTATTTTTAATATAGATCTACCAAGTGACAAAATAAAACTGGCTAGGTTGTTATGGTATGGTGAGACATAGCATGGCAACCTTTGATTTCACTGATCTTTACTTCTTTGTCCTAAAAACTACCTAGCAAGGAGACCTTTTTCTTTAAAGGGACTTATATCTTCCCCCATAGGATCCAATGTCCCCTGCTTAGAACTTCTCCCTGGGATGTGATGACTTGGTTCAAATTCCTCATCTAAACCAAGTTAAACTGAATTTCTGAACATAGGATGATTTTTTTACCCAGGTGACTGGCATAGATTTCTACGCTTAGGTGGGACTCTGTATTTCTGTATATGCATATGTGTGACATAACAGCTGATAAGCATGTATGTAGAGGGGGAGGAAGACAGAGAAGTGAAGAGCTATAACTAGCATTAATTGCTCCAAGAATGTTTAACTCTGGAAACCTTAGCACAGACCCTTGCGTTTTTGTGGTATAGATGAAATGTATGAACATCTTTTCCTATGCTGTTCTTTATGCAAACCACCTCTTAAATGTGTTTTTTCTGGTTGTTTTAGGTTGCTTCACAGTGGATACTTTGCACCCCATTGTAAGATACGTAGTTCTCCCCATGTCCTGTTATGCATGCTGAGGTATTGATTCCTCTAGCACTTCTGTAAATGTGAAGTGATTTTGCAGGGTGCAGTTTAGCAGATGGGGAAATTATCTGGGACAAAGAAACACCTTCAAAGTACAGGGGTTTTTATTTGACATAATAACTTTATCATTCTGTACACTGCTTTGCAATTGTTTAATATGCTAAGCATACACGTTACAAATTTACATTATATAAGCTTGTTTTTCTTCTTTTCTGACCTTCTTTGAAAAGTTATCCTTTGCTTTATATTTGTCAGTGTCTTCCCTGACTTAGTTGTCTGGCAATCTGTCCATTGGCACCTTCATAACATCTGTCATGAGTGTCTATCTGCACCATTCTCCAAGTCCTTCATTTGTTGCCTTGTCTGTTCACCATAATTGCCACATTCATCATAGGTACTTCTTTTCAAGCAGAAACAATTTCATTCTCTGATGTTGCATGTAATGTCTTCTTTATAGTTCTTTGTATTTTATTTCTTTTTGTATCAGAAGATATCTGCCCTCAGCAAACAAGTATACAAGTAGTGCCAAAAAAAATATTACCACTTCCTTCACATGCTGAGATTCTCATCATAACATAAGAAAAGAGCTCACGTCTATCACAATTTGCAGATCTGCAAGAGGTGCTGCCTTGAATATGCTTCAAAATAATGTGAACTGGAAATTGAAGCTGCAATTAGCTGCATTAATGCAGTGAAAAGTATAGCCTGGTACTGTACATAAGCACAATGGAAAGAACAAAAGGTGCATTCAATCTACAGTATAAAACATGATATTTCAGTCGTCTTCTCACCAGAGCCTTATGGATGCTAGTGTCTGAGTCTGTAAGAGAGCAATAGGGAATCTGAAAGAGTGTACTGGAATCCTATGGTTTGAAAGAACAGGCACCAAATATTCAGCAACAAAATTAACCCTTGCTAATATTTCTTACATGAGAAAATATATGTTTCTTAAATACGTGATTGTTTACAGCACCCTCCCAGGCACACTTATCTACCAAGCTTAGGCTGGATAGCATTAATTTTTTTTCCTAGTAGCTGGTGCAGTGCTGTGTTTTGGCTTTAGTCTAAGAACAATGCTGACATCACACCAATATTTTAGTTGTTGCTCAGTAACACTTAACCTGATCAAGGACTTTTCAGTCTCTCATGCTCTGCCAGTGAGGAGCGGCAGAAGAAGCCAGGAGGAAGCAGAGACAGGACACCTGACTCAAACTAGCCAAACAGGTATTCCATACCACAGCATGTCATGCCCAGTATATAAACTGAGGGGAGTCACACAGAAGGACCAGATTGCTGCTCAGGTCAGGCTGAGTATCGGTCAGTGAGCAACTGTATTGTGTATTGCTGTTTTTTACCAAGTTTTATTCCTTTCTTTTTCCTTTTCATTACAATAATAACAACAACAACACTAATAACAATTATAAACAATAAACAATGTGAACAACTTTAGAACAATTATTAAACTGTTCTCATCTCAATGCAAATGTTTTCCCTTTTTCTGATTCTTCTCCCACTGGGCTGGGGAAGACTGAGTGAGTGGCTCCGTGGTACTTAGCTGCTGGCTGGGGTTAAGCAAGAACCGTCTGTCACGGTGTTTTGCCTAGAGATATCTTATTTCCTGTTTTAATAACAGAATCAAGAATCAGGCAAGAAATAAATAAAAGAAAGAGCTTACTTCTCTCTGATTCCTTCACAGCTTTCCTAGTATATCTATCTGACATTCCCAATTGCACAGGTAGATGAAATTTGTAGACACAGAAGGGAACAGTGAACATATTAGTTTCTAAAAGCTTACTAATTCTCTAGTGTCATACTAGACTATGATTTTGTGCCAATGTGACATCAAATATTATAGCAATATCTCTGATGATATTTCATATGAATGGCCACATAACTTGTGACATAATAATTTGTTAAATGCCAACTGTTTTGGGGAATTTTTACCAAATTTTTGAATATTTATTGTGTACTCCCATATGAATTTTCTTTATTTTTTCTGTTTCAAATTGAATTTCTGTGGATTGCAAAAATAAGCATAAAATATAGGGAACAATTGATAGGTTTTTATTTTAATTTTGTTCTTAAATATATGACTTATGGATTTTACTTTTAAATGTGAATCGTCCTACTGATACTGAAAATACTAGTCTGAATTACAGTTCTCCAACATGTGCAAAGGCTTCCCAATCTAACTCAAATTTAGCACAGAGAGATTTCCTTCACTGAAATATAAACTTTAAGCGTACTTCATAATTCTTACCCTTAGATCATAGTGTATGTTTTTCTGTAGGAACAAAATTTCTCCTTTCTATAACAGATAACAAATTGTGTAGCTCTCTAGGAAATATATATGTATTCCCAGTAATGTGTATGAGTTCACTTACATGTTATACACATTTACTTTCTTTATAGACATTTGAACTAGGACCAAAGAAAATAGATCTGTGAGTGAATTATGCAGACAGTAACTCGTTCAACTACTGCACCTAAGGAGCTGGAGATGGAAGCATGTTCACTGCAGACCAGATTAGGTTTTCTCAGTTCTCAGTTCTTCTGAGAGAAGTTTCTAAGTTTCTCAGAAGAACTTCTCAGTTTTTATTATTGCTTACCTGTCCCAAAAGTTCTTTGACATTCCACTAACAATGTTCAAGGACTCATTTCGAGTTTTGTCATTCTTTACCTTTAGACTTCTTAGAATAAAACATAAATATTTTGCCTATGTCTTCACCTAATTTAATTCTCTAATGTACACGTGTCTATATTCTATGATAAATGATAGCTGTAGACACAAAAAAAAAATCACAGTTTTTAGACACAGATTGTTGCAGACAAACCACATTGACTCATTTGGCTTTATAAAGTTTTCATGTGGGTTTATCGAGTTTAGATGCACCACCTTTACAAGTCACTGTATAATTCAGTGGGTGATGTACCACTCTGTGTGCTATTTGCTTATTCTTTCAGTAATGAAGTAAAGTTATACCAACTGCAGCACTAACTCTTTGAGTTGTGGACATTTGCCTGAGACCACCAATTCATTTTACAAAGTCTGCTGAACAGCAATCAGATAATAATGACTTTTTGGTACATAGTTAATGATGCAGGGGTTTAGAGGACCCATACCTGATTAAGTGTGCAGGGTGGGTGGTGCGTGGTTAATGTAATGTAAAGTAATGACAGAGCAAGTAGAATAAAAATAAATAGGTTAACTGCCACATTCTCTGCGTGTCGAATGTGAAATGCAACTGGTATGTAGAAGCCTTCTTTATAACTATTATCAGTTAAACCCTCATAATATGGCTCATGGAGGATGAACTAGACCTTTTATTAACTTTTTGTACTGGAATAGGATTCAGCTAGGAAACATCCCTACCTGCTCACACAGATAAAATCAGCTATTAGTATTTATATATAACACTAGGTTGGGGTTACACGTGGACATTGGGGTGATAACACCTGAGTGATTAACTTTTCAATTGAAGATTTTTAAAATCTGGTTTTGTGAGCATTTATGTTTTATTTATACTATGCTTTGAATCTGTGATCATGTTAGACTGCATGGAACATAGGGAAGTTGACTACATGGCAATGTTGATCTAAAGTCTTCTTTTTGAAATCAGAATCCGTACATTTAATTCAAGAGGTTCATATATGCATCAGCTGAATCAAAGTTACTTTCTACAACTACTTCATCATAAGGTCTTCATTGTTTATCAATGCTGAGTATAATGCAGCTTTTTTTCACAGGCTTTTTTACTATCAGGTAGGTAAATCTGCCAGCTTTGTTATGTCCAGGGATACTTAGGCTAAAGTGTTACTAAAATTATCTTTCTTCTGAAACAGACTCCCAGAATTATGGGTCATTGTATATTTATTACTATGGGAGTAATGAAGTGATCTGCTTTGTTTTTTATGCCATTTCTCAGGTTTCTGGGATTAGGTTAAACATGGCCATTATTTCTACTCAACCAATTTTTTATGCACAAAACTGAAAAGAAAGTAAATAGGCCAAACAGTCTTTCTGTGGAAATGGTTCTCTTTCTTTTGTTTTAAGGGTAACCAATCTGGCTTGTAACTGCCTCTCTCAAGATATTATGTAAGAAGCAAAGTACAGAGACAATATATTCAAAATTGGTTTTGAAAGGACACATACTTTTTACTAAAAGGAGAAAAACATAATCACAAATAAACAGTAATGAACAGTAAATAAAAACAAAAGGGTCCCTTTATTAAACAAAATGAAACAAAACATTTAATTTCAGTAACTGAGAAAGCAAAGAGAAGAAAACACTAACTCTACTCTCAGAGGAGTTCAAACTTCCAACATAAATTAACTCTACCTAACTCTTAAAGGAATTACTGAGCTTAAAGGAATTAAAAAGAATTGTTGTTTTAACCTTTCTCTTTCTGATTGCTCTGATCTTGTGTGCAGTTAAATAATATTTGCTTTGAAGTAGTTGGTTTGAGTCACTGCATCTTTCAAGTGATCACAGATTCCAAAAGGAAGAAGGTCCGTAAGAGTAAAGTCTTGGTCTCTGGTGTGGAGAGAAGTGGGGAGCAAAAGAGGCTGCAATGCTGCAATCCCATGTGAAAAAGGAAGGGGTTTCAGTCTGAGAACTGAATGAGTGTGGCATTTGAAAGAAGTAGCCAAAAGAAGTCAGGATCCAGCTAATCTTTTGATTGGAAAAAGGTATATTAACTTGGTTGTGCACTTCAAGCCTATAAAAACCTCACACATATTCTAAGCCTTTTGATGGTCACAAGAAGGGATTTTGAGGGTAACAGGTTAAATCACAAATAGGTTTAGCAGCAGAACACTTGAAATTGTTGGATGTTTCATCACATCCTTCCCCCACCCCAAGTCTGTTTTCCTTTTTATTTTTTTTAACTACTAAAACTATTCAAATATTAAATCATGCCAGCAAATAATGCAACATTAAATATAATTCCATTTTGTTTATAGAGAAGTTATTTAAGTAAAGAATTGGTGATCACAGGGGGTCCTGTTTTAAAAGGATGGACTTTATAGACACAGCCTAAGTAGTGCTTGCTTTTTTTCAAAGCAGATTATGGTTACTCATTATTTAAAAAAAAAACAAAACATGTAAATTATGTAAGAAAAGATAAATGCATAAACAAGTTTCTACAGCTTCACAGTGTACAAATAGAGACATAGGGATCAAGTTCTTTCCCTCCATATATGAGGGCCTTGTGTCTTGATATGGATCAATTAGCAAATCCATACTTTGCCTTATTAAGTAGCACAATGGAATAAAATTTAAATTATATGTGCTTCTGAGAGTATCAAAGAAATCTGACATCCAGGAAGATAAAGAAGCACAGCAGCTTTACCAAGTCTGCAGACAGCTGAACAGATGTCGCAGCAGCTAGCAGCAGAACCAATAAAGGAATCAGAGAGGGGAATGTGTCAAGGGAGCAGACCCAGGCCCAGATGCCAATATTAGAAGAATTCATCTCTTAACATCTGGTTGTACCAAGCTTTCCCCATATGTGAGTGTATGTATTGGCTTTGGGCCTAGTACACACTGAAAAAAATATTAACTGGAATACATTCAACACTGCCAGGAATAAACAGTAAATCTGCCAAGACTGCTGAAATCCTGTGAATCTGACAATTGCTTTTCTATTTGTAAATTCACAATGTGTCCCTTTGGTAGCCTTGCATGTGTATATGTTTTAGACTGTGAAATAGGTTCCAACCTGTTTAAATAAAATCTTACCTAAAACAGCTTGCTAGAATTAACCCAGTTTGTCAATAGACCCTAAAAAAAACCCCCAACAAACAAACAAACAAAAACATAAAAAAACCTTCATACAAAACCCCATGAATCAAGTAACCTTAGTTAAATAGGGTCTTACTGGGTATTTCACTCATTGGAGCTATGATTGATATTCCAATAAACTTGCACCTCGTCTTGCCACCCACTATGAGCAACAAGAATTAATAACACTTACAGAAATTTGAAACAAATTAGACCATGCAGAAAAGGACAAGGACCTAGATGCTGACAAATATGACACTTCCAATTACTCTTTACTTTCTAAGTTTATATTTAAATATTTTGTTGCATAAGGGTCTAAACAACAACAAAAAATACCCACAAAACCAAGAAGCCATACAGACATAACTACAATTTAAGCAAACTTATGCTTGGTTTCTGGTAAACCTACTAAGTACCTAAAATCACAACATGTGGAGCACGTGAACTGCCCATTGGTAGACAAAAGAATCATACAGGTCTTGAAAATCTGTCAGCTTAAAGCTCTCTTTTAGACCTGGTTATCATGGCAGGGTTTTTAAAAACGTACATGCTGACCTTTTGTCTCAGATTACAGGTAGTCAGTGTTGGCAGGCAGTCTGAGAATGAGCTTGCAGAAAAGACTGTGGGGAAAGTATTAAGGATAGGTATTCTGTATGCATTCGAAACTAAAACATTATCTGTTGTGAAACTGATGAAAAAAATTACTACATAATGGTCAGTGAAGGAACCTGTTTCAACTGAAAGGTTCCTTTTCAGATAAATCCTCTTTGAGAAGAAGTACAGAATGAGCTTGCTACCACGCAGCCTCACAACTGTTGATTGGAGGTATTTTGGATATCACTTTTGCATAAAGAAAGATAAAACTGTCTTTGGTCTTATTCTAGTGCCAAAGGAATATCAAGAAGCACATTTTAATGGCACAATAACAAGTAACAAGCATTTAAAAGGCAAAACTGTTTGTGCTGAGGCCCTGAAATCTGTCTCTTCACAGGCCTTGTTTCTTGCTGTGGTCTCAAAGGATCACACTCTGTATATGACAGCAGAAATTTATTCCTTGTCTTATTAATGTTTTAACCACCTAATAGTCCACATTATCTAATTAAGAAAAAATTCTTAATAATAATAATAAGTAAAACAGTTCAAATTGTTCTGCATAGCCCCCTTTCCTGTTATCTACGTTTTTTCTGTGGTGCAGTGCTCACTCTTCCAGTGTTCCCCTGGGTCCTAAAATAGATGGATGCAGTTTTCTTCAAGAATGAGAGGGAAGGTTTAGGGTGAATGAGTTGCATCATGACATCTTGTCTAGGAGTGGAGTTTCTTACTTCACAGATGTGGGGGCTACTTGGGTTTTGCTGTTGCTGTCTGCATTCTTCTCACTGAGTCCCAGCTTAAGCTGGAAGGTTGCATCGATCCTAATATAAAGGGTGATTATGCGTTAACTCTATAATAGCTGAGGAGGGCAAGAGTTTTACAACATATGCTATTACAGCAGGGCAGGCATCAGACACTTGAACACTAGGACTGCTGCAACAAGCTACAGCTGGCTCAGACCAAGGTGAAGCTGGATAAGTCCTTAGAATCCTGAGCGGGTGAGTTTGTGCTCTGTAATGTGAAGCAGAACAAAGGGCAAGGTGTTTGCAACTGGGAGTTTTACTTCAAAGCGCACTCTTATTTGAGGTAAAATGCTGATGCAGAGGTGTTCTAAGTGGGTTAGGAGTTCGTGTGCTTTGAAAAGTGGTTTTAGCACTTAGAGTTCAGGCATCTAAATGCTTAGGTCACTTCTGAAAAATACTAAAATGTACCTTAGAATTCTTATCATAAGCCTCTATTTCCTTGTCTGTATGTCAGGCTACATCCCCCACACAATTTTTAGAATGTCTTCCCAAAGGCACTACTTCTCACTGGCAGACCCGAGATATTTGCAGTTCTCAAGCTGCAAACCCTGGCTGAACTGCAAAATGCTATTGCTGATCTGAGCTTTTGTAATTTTTTAATAGCTTTTATGGCTGTAGGCAGATATCTGCTCTCAAGTGTTTCTGAGGCAGAGAAAGGGAGTCCAAAGGCCAGAAATACACACATCACCTCTTCCCCTCCTCATAATGAGATGGGAAAGAGAAGATTGAATCTTCAGTTATCTCTTGCATGTATAGCACAAAAGGAAAAGCTATATGCTTGCTACAATCATCAGTTCACCCATTCCTGCAGGCATCTCTTGCAACGCTGTTCTAGCTGTCAACATAAAATTATGTATGTAGTTGACTTTAGAGAATGGAATAGTATACAGAGCTCAGATTAATATTGACTTTAATATCAGTATAAATATGAGGTACTATGTTGATTTCAGTGTTCATTACTGATTTTTTATTTTTTTTTGTATATTAGTTTAAGCCGTCACATTGTAATAAGCATATGCCAAACACTGAAACCTGCATCAAACTGATATTATGCTCCCTAACAAAGAACTTGGGTAAAATGAACTGAAAATCATTCTTAAGCAACAGGCTATCATTGGTGCTTTCAGCAATTCATAATAAATGTCATATAGTTTCAAGTCTGAAATGTAAGTTTCTCTCCAATTCTGTTTATCAGTATTACCCATAACATTTCATTACTTTTAATACTTTCAATATTTTAATAATATTACTTTTTTATCATTAAACACAACATTGAGTGTGTAATCCTTCACTTTTCTCTTGGTTTCAGTAGCATCATTTTTGTTTGCTTGGTTGGTTTCCCCTCAGACACAAAAATTCCTAAAAAAAATGTGTTTCTAGGATTTATACATTTGGTGACATCAAAGTGACAGACTGTCTGAAACTTTTCAACTATTTGCTCCTCTATTAATTAAAAATAATCAGTTCAGATGACCTTCCAGTGCCTAAGTTGGCGTTATCTAAAATATCAATATAATATATGCTTATCAGAGTGCTAGAGACACTGCAATCTACCAAGACATAGAATGAATCTAAAAGTTGATCTTTTCAAAGATAATGCATTTAAATATCTAATATTCAGTACCCAGAGCTGCTCCAGAATATTAAAGAAGGATGAGCTATTTTAGAGCTGCAGATATTTTTACCTAGATAGATGAATAAGCACATATAAGTCTAATTTCAGGACCAACAGTTTTAAAGGCAGTGCATTTCAGTAATCATCTTACTGGACTAAGCCTAAGGACCACCTTTGCTTGTCATTTCTTCTTGTCACTATGATGATGTGTGTAAGAGAGCAGAAGTTACTTTTTACTTTTTTATCTTATCTGCACTTTTTTTACTGGTCCATTAAGTTCAGAGCCCTTTAGGAAAGAGACATTTTTACGTGTGTTTAGAAAGCTGCAGGCACAGTCTAAACTCCATGTTCTACCTTGCAGACAAATGTTCAACTTTTCTTAATTCAGTTCACACTATTTGGTGCCTGGTGCTCCTTTATAGCTATCTTCTGACTGTAAGATTTGCCACCTCTTTTCAGCCAAATGACACCAAAAGTTATTCTGTTCCTGCCCATCAAGTTTTCATATATATCTGCTTAAAACATCCTTTGAATCTTACATCCCTTGAAAAAGGAGCTCTTTGTAATAATCAGTGTCTAATCCTAAGGCCTCCATCAGGATCTGCCTTTATTATCCAACAGTAACTATTTTTGCTTATCTAAATGGACTACAAAGTTAAGGAATTATCTATATTTCTTCTTAGATTATTTAAAATGTGTTTTAAGACACTTAGGAACAGAAATGGAAATTCACTTTAATTGAAAAGAAGAGAAAAAAGAATACCTATTAACTCCATTTTTGTTCCCTTTGACAGTATTAATTCATAACCCATAGGACTCCCTCTTAGCCATGGCAGCAACATTTTAATCATATGTAATTCTGGCACCCTAGACGTACAACCTAAAATTATCAAAATTCCCAGTTCCACTGATAAGTCACTTAAGTAAGAAGTTTCATTATCCAGATTAGCTCTAAGAGATAAAAGTGCATTTAACTAATATACAAAAGTTGGACTATTTAGGTTTTATTGGTTTCATTTATGCTGCTGCTCAAACTAAGAAGTAATCTTCCTTATTATCACTAGCTTTCAAAGAATTGAAAAGTGTCAAGCATAAAATTTAATCATAAAGCATCCAGGTCTCCTTCTCTTAAGAAATGGTTTTATTTCCTTCAAGTATTTCTATTATCTTCCCTTTCTTTATGTATCAAGCATTCATTTTGCTGATGCTTTTCCTTATGCCCCTTTAATAGCACCAAACCTTAATCTAAGTAAAAGTGAGTCTCAACAGTGATTACATAGAAAGTATCAAAGAAGAAATCTAGAGTCCCTGGAAGTGTGTTAATGACTAACTACTGTTGTCTTATTTCTGAATTTGAAAATATTTCTTTGTAAAGTCATTTTGTGTCCTCTGAATCTTACAAAATTGTAAAAGGAAACCAGGAACAAATAAACAAAACCAATTACCTGATATGAGATATGCCAGAAAAAAAATTTGGAGAGGGAACATCTGTGAGAATAAAATCTGCTAAGTAAAATTGTATTTATCACAACAGAAGCAAGAATCTCATAGGGAGTCTGAACTGCAACTACGTAATTCAGTAACAACTCCTGGAAAAACAAAAAGGAAAGTTCATGCATCTGAAAGCTGTCTTACAGGAGAATACCAGCATAAGATATTTCAAATAGATAAGTGGATGTATAGTACACTTATTGTCTTGTTTAGCAGGTTTATAACCATTTGTTAACAATTTGAGAGAAACAAATATCGTATACCTAGGAATTCTGCAGGAACTTAACTGGGAAACTCTTCACTAGGAATGGGTAAGTTACAAAAGTACAGCTAAGCACAGCTTCTGAAATGTCAACTAAAATTATAACTTAAAAAAAGATTCTAAGAAAATATGGAGAATTAAGAACAAAAAATTTTGGTTTCACTACTTCAAAAATATTATAGCAGAGAATAGATTTAGCAGTGGTAACTATAATGTGAAAAGCCAACAAGGTTTGTAGAAAGAAATGTCTTAGAAAGTAATAGAGTTCCTTGAAGGAAGCATAAGCATATAAAAAAGAGTAATTTGCTATTTAAATGTTCTTGCATTTTAAAAAAGTTCTTGTCAGCCCTTCTTGGAGTTCCTTGTCCAAATTAAGCTATAATAAGACAAGAGCAAAGATTTCTCCAAAGTTGATGATAACCACTTGTATTAAATATACAAGAAGGGTAGGAAGAGATTGTAAGTTTTCATAGTGAAGTAAATTAACAGGATAACTGCAGGGTTCAATACTGTGACCTGTGCTAATCAATGATCTTGAAAAACATGGTGAACAAAGTTCGTTGATGATACATGACTGTTCCAGCAATGAAAGCTAAAACTGCGAAGAGCTGCTTAAGGGCTATGCAAAAGAAATTAATCCAATTAAAGATAAAACTGAATATTAATAAATATTAGTAAATGCATTGCAAGGAGAAAAATGACCTTAGGTGTATCTGACCAATGACATGCTCTAAATTATCTGACACTACTCAGATTGTCACCCATTGTAGATGTACTGTTTAATTAAAAAAAAAAAAAAAAAAAAGGGAAGGTATTCATTTCAAGAGGGTATCACAGGCAAGACACAATAAATAACAGCCTGTAGTGTTGTGTAAGAACTGGCTGGGGTCTGTCTAATCAACAGGGTCCTTGGTGTGCTTGTAACAGAAGAATTTAATGTTTGAGGGTTGAAAGTCAAAGCTTCAGGAGAGGTCCTAGTTATTGCATGCTGTCTTGCTGCACATGCTAATCGGTGGAGTGTGGGAGACAGGTAAGAATCACAAGCACTGTTAATAGGCAAAACTGAATAAATGACAAATAGTAGTGAGCCTGACTAATGCATATCCAAATGGTGGGTTCTGATGGTGGATCTAGATAAAAAACAATGAGATTGGAGTATCTAGTCTGATTATTACCTCACCAGCTTGCTCATATGCTTGCTCGCTCACTAGCCCACAGCACTGTGCTCCCAACATGGAGGTCTCTGCTGTTCTGGGAAGGCTGGGCAGAAAGTCTTATCAGTTCATGCTGTGCTGCTGCTCATAGTTACCACTGTTGAGTGTCACTGGCAAAGATCTCTCCCTGGGTATTCCCTGGTTTTTTTCTCCATGCAATTCTCTATCTGTGGGATCTCTTCGCTCTTCCCAGATCTTTCCTCCAGCTAGGATTGTCATCTTCTTTACAGGCTCATTTCTTTTCTCCAAGATCTTTTCTTCTTTACAGAAATGCTAGGTTTTGGCACCAGCTCTTCTTCATGAGTTGCGGCCCCTGGCTTCCACAATCTACATAAGTGCATATGCAAAAGTACAATACATAATCAGTCTATCAGTTTCTGCTTCTATCATTTGTCTCTTTCTTCATTAAATGGAGGATTCAGGACATAACAGTATTGTTTAATCAAACTGTTGCAAAATTTACAACCAGCCTGTACCCACTGTTGCTAGCAAGTATGAGTCTTCTGCTTCAGAGATCAAATATTCAACCTTCTACACCACCACTACACATCCCCCCAGTTATTTTTAACCTGTTAACACTCACAATTCAAGCTATTTTTTTTTCACCCATGACAGAGGGCAATTCAATACTTTGTAAAATCAGTAAATTGAAACACCTCCTAGAGGTCGCTGTTCATTATAAAGAGTGTTCTAATGGTCTAGATAAAAGTCTACTTGGCAATGCGAAGTAATCCCAAAATTGGCTAAGCATTTTGTGACATCAGTGTAACCAAAGTAAAACTTTAAACTATTAAAATTAATTCTTCAGATTTTCCTGTATGTTTTAAACATTTCGCATCTCCTGTGGAAGAATATCATTTCACACTAAGATAAATTTGTTATGAGAAATTCATTTTCCTAACATGAAGCTATAAAATTTACTTCCTGCATCCAATTGTTTCTGGTCATACTTAGAAGCACCAGAAATTTGAGAATCATTTCAGTTTAGCATATTCCATGTGCTGAATGCAATACACTACCTTGTGGAATTCATATGTTTGATTTGCATACTTTCCTTTAGGACAAAATGACACACAAACTTCAATGTTCTCTTTCTAATCAACCATGCATGGAGATCATAATTCTTGGGAAATGGGAGATCAGACCAAAGCTCTTTCTCTGCGGAGCACATTTAAGTCCATTTTTCTGGATCCCAGGGTAAGCATTCTGAGCACTGAACTTTGAAAAGTGGCTACTTATGTTACTTTGAAAAGTGCTCAAGATAAGATAGAAAGAATATAGCTGTAAACAACAAATTTATAGCAATATTTAAATCCAAAAGAAACCAACATGTGCTGTGCAGCCAGGCTTTTAATAATACAGATTCAGCATTAAGGGTGATGCTAAAAAGCCATCCTAGTCCATGGCAATGTCTCCCACAAGTTCTGAAATAAGATATTAAGGGAATGTCAGAATCACCAATATATAAAGTGAGATTGTATGAAAGATGGAGATAGACATTTTACCATGGTGGATAGTGACAGGAAAAGGGGCAACAATTTTAAACCATTGAAAAAGGGTAGACTTGTACAGGAAATAAGGAAAAAAAAAAAGTGATGAGAATTGTGAAATGCTGGAAATGGTTGCACCACCATTGGAAATATTTGAAGTCAGTTTGGATGCGGCTTGAAAGCAAGCTGGTCTAGTGGAAGGTGTCCTTGCCCATAGCAGGAGGGCTGGAACTAGATGGCCTTTAAGGTCCCTTCCAACCTAAATCATTCTATGATTCTCTTTTTTTTTTTTTGGCTTTTAATTTTTAAAATTGTAGTTTTGTTAACCTATTGAGTCCAGCATACTTTTTGCTTGAGAGTATACATTTTGTCCTTTTCATAGGAATCAAGTATGTGTGGCTGTCATAAGCAAGATAAATGACTGCATGACCTAATGATCTGATTTATTAAGGTAACTTTTATTTTTACTAAAGCAATGTCATAAGTATTCATGTACTTAAAATGAAGACAAACAAATACACTTTTTGACTGGAAGAACAAATTATATTGTAAACTGTAATTCCACAAGAAGTCTGCCTAAACCTGTACTTACTACCTTAGAAATTTTAATGTGATTGACACAGTTATTGTAGTACTAAATTTTTGGATACTGCTAATTTATGTGTCTTTGCCACATGTTTTGTAATTTATCTTTGCTGCTATTAAATAAGATAAAGTAAGATTGATCTGCCTTTTTCAGATGAAGAACTTCAGAGTTCTCATGCATTTTGAAAGCATACAGTGTAATTCCCCTTGTTCCTTTAATATTGCAGTTATTTCTGAATTTGACAGACTGACAGTCTGAAATACTAATGGAATGAACTTTAGGGAAAAAAAAGACCAATGTGTTAAGGGGGAAAATACTTTACTTTGGACAGTATAATTTAGGAAGAAAAATGTGGGGGGAGAAAAATGGAAGGCACTATATTTGAAGTACATTCAGACAAGAGGTCACACCTGAAGAAACTATCCTCCATTGACAGCAGTTATTTTTGTCCAGACAGGAGAGTTCTGCCTTGCATGTATTTGGACAGTAAGAACATAAGACAGAGTACTCAAAAAAAGAAACATTATTTATGAAATATGTTCCTCTAAACTAGTAAAAAATAGTTGAAAGATAGAGCTATAGAAAATATAGACATTGAAGAGGATCCACTATTGTGGTTTTGAGCAAAAGGTGCTTTCAACTTTGAGAAGTAGGAGAGAAAAAAACAGAATTCAAAACTTCATGCAGTTAAACTACTTGAAGTAGACAAAAACATTCTTAGATCTGCCCTATCGGGGGAATTAGTTCCCATCAAAGCCAGAAAACTGCCAAGAAATTCCAGAAATTTGTGATTATACAGGAAGCTTAATGACCATCTCCCATTTCTGGAAAGCCCAGTAGTTCTTATTTTCCCCTGCTTTTGTTTTCACACACAGTTCTTCCTCCTGGACATTCAGGCAAACTGTCTGAAATGCCTGCTTTGAACACCTGTACAACTACATGCAGCCTGCGCAAACTGGAGACTATACCAATGCTAGAGAAAATCCTTCTAACATCAAATATTGTATATACTTACATATATATGCAGAAATTACACTGCACCAGATGTATGTCCCCAGCCAATACAGCAGTAATGGTCTGCCCCGGTAGTTACAATGTAGAGATTATCTGAGGGAATTAATATGACCAAATTTGTTTAAATGGCTGCTAAAGCAAAAGTTTTCTAAATACATGAAAACAATAGCTACTCAACATTGTCATAATTAAATTCTGAAATAATTTGAAAAATCTATTATTATATGTCATAATTATTCTGAACAGAAAAAAGCTGTACTCTTAATTAGGAATTTGTGATATAATCAAGTACCTTCTAGTTAAAGTCTGGCTGGGATGGAGTTAACTTTCCTCATGGCATGACATGTAGTGCTGTATTTCACACTTGTCACTAGAACAGTGGTGTTA
Source organism: Coracopsis vasa (assembly GCA_026283785.1). Classification (NCBI taxonomy): domain Eukaryota; kingdom Metazoa; phylum Chordata; class Aves; order Psittaciformes; family Psittacidae; genus Coracopsis; species Coracopsis vasa. The sequence goes on from JANHGB010054160.1 coordinate 71,255, forward strand.
ATGCATCAGTGTTTTCTGTCTATTCAATGGTCCTGCAAAGGCTGGTAGTCTGAGAACAAAAAGTTGGGAGGGGACACAGCTGGGACAGCTGACCCCAACTGACCAAAGGGATATTCCATATCATATGACATTGTGCACAGCAATAAAAGCTAAGAGAACAGGATGGTGGGTATTTGTTATAAAGATGTTTATCTTCCAAAGTAACCAGTATGTGTACTGAGGCCCCGCATTCTGGGAAGTGCTGGACATTGCATTCTGATGGGAAACAGAGAATAAATCTCCTTTGATTTTTATTAGCTTCTGTGTGTAGCCTTTGCTGTCTTTTCTTTTTTCTTTTTTTTTTTTGGGGGGGGGGGGG
>JANHGB010054160.1:72790-98107 GCA_026283785.1 Coracopsis vasa
CCAGTGGGCATACATACATATTCATGAGGCTACGTATGGATTACATCATTTTCTAGAAAGTTTCCCGCATGCGTACAAAATTGTGGTGGTGGTCTCTGAGGGTTGTTTACTTCTTCCAACAATCTTCATCACTTCTGGCAGCCTTCGAAGCACGCACTGTAGATGCTTATACCAGCTTAATTGGTTCGTTAACATTACAGACATAACAATCATCCTGGACTCCTACTTATCAATATTTTGTAAAACCCCTGAATTTTATTTCTGATGAGTTTTTATTGGGTTTCCAGCACTAAAAGTCTCCATGGCAAAGTGTTTTGGAGTTGTCATGGTTCAGGTCCTGATGCCATCATGAGCGGCTGGTGTACCTTCTCTGCCTACCTGGAATGGCAATCTCTGTGCAGTTTCCTGCAAACAAACCAATGTTCCAAAAACATCTGCAAACTGAGCCAGCACACAAGAAGTAGGGGCAGTCAGGATTTCATTAGAAACCAGAATATCACTGTGAACTAAGAACTTGACACAAACCAAAGGTTCAGGTATATTGTTAGTGTTTCTTGCTAGATGTAACTCTATGAACCCTCTTCCAGATTAAGACAGGTAAACTAATTGCTAAGCAGGATATATAGAGTGTATTATGTGCCAGAGAATGGGATACATAAAGCTAAAACATAATGAGGATAAATACTAAAAATAATCAGTGAAAGACAATAAAGGAAGTATGATCTTGAAGCCCTTCCTTTTCACACATTTAATGCTTAAAAATAGTTTTAATTTCTGGACCTGAAACTTTTCTCAATTATATGTGTCTAAAGAATCTTCTCTTTTTACACTGGCTACTTTTTAAACAAGATGAGTGATAGTATTTCAAATTCTTAGTGTTTACACGATTATGTATTTTGTAATTAGCATTGCTGTGGTTCTAAAGGTCAAACAACATGATGTAGACAAAATCATTTGGAGGGTATTTGAGTGGAACCACAAATGGCCATGACAGTGCTTCCTTGAACCTGGAGCACTCTAAAGACAACAGAGCTCATCTTTTCACACTCAGCTCCTCACAGTGTAAGATCATTTTTCTAAGCAGTGAAGCAGAGTACTCTGCTCCACTTTCCTGTTTTGTGCCATGTTTTTTTTAAGCTATATCAGCTTTAAGAGTGTATATTTGATTATCCTTAACATTTTGCACATTTTTTGTTCCTGAAATCCTTTGGGCTTTTGACCAGACATATTGTCTCTTTTGTCATGATAGTCGTGAAGGTTTAACCTTGTCTGGAAGGAGGTAATGTGAAGAGTGAAAGAAGAAATCGTGGACTGAGATAAAGGCAGTTTGATAGGTAAAGAAAAAGCTGTGTGCAGAAACAAAGCAAAATGAGGAATTAATTCTTCACTTCCTACTGGCAGGCAGATGTTCAACCATTTCCAGGAAAGAAAGGCTTCATCATTTGTTCTGGTTACTCGGGAACACAAACTTTGTAACTCCAAATATCCCTCTCTTCCTCTCACTTTTATTGCTAAACATAACATTCTATGGTATGGGATATCCCTTTGGTCAGTTGGGGTTAGCTGTCCTGGTTGTGTTCCCTTTCAACTTCTTCTAAATCCCTGATTACTTGCTGGCAGGGCAATGTGAGAAGCAGAAAAGGTTCTGAGGTTGTGCAAGCACTACTCAGCAATAACAAAAAAAGTTCCTTGTTTTATCAACACTGTTTTCAGAACAAAGACACAACATAACACCATACAAGTTTTAAGAAGAAAATTAATACTATTCCAGCCAAAAGCAGTAAGCTCCCCCCAAAAAAACAATGAATCATTATTTTTGAAAAGGTGAGATAGTAGCATTGTTCAAGCAGCCATCAGAAGTCATGACATACAGGACATTTGGTCTTTAATCTTTGTTATAGACAGAGATATTTTTTATTCATAAATGTCTCTCTTATGTGACAATGTAAAATATGGCTATGCAAGATGTAGCCATTTTGTCATTAGGATGCCATAACGTTTGCTAGTGTAAATTCAAAACAGAATTTTCATGAAAATTTTTAGACATAATCAGAATTACAAACAGCAATAAATTATTAAAGTTATTTTTGAAGAATAAGTGATTTCTTGTTCATTTCATAGTTTGTGTATTTACATAAATAAAGCTGAACTATTCTGCACTTGGAGTGTCTATTCCCAGCGTCTCTTTCCTCTCTACCAAACTTTATTCTTGTCTTGACATACCGAAAGTCACTAGGATGAGTTATTACTCAGTGAAGTGACAGTATATCTTAAACTCTATTCTTCAGTTATAGCATACATGAGACAGAGAAATCTCATGGAAAAAAAGTAAAACACATATGCCATTTTGGCACAAACAAAAATTTTGCATGTAAAAAAGTCTTAATTTTCCTAAGCCTTTGAGAAGACTTCTTTTCACAAACTAGAGATCAGTCTAACCTGAAACTGTTTGTTAGTAAACATCATAAAAGAAACAGAAACAAAAGACTATTCTTTTTTTAAAGTCACTTAAAAAGAGATAATAAATATTTTAAAATTTTCCAAAGCCCTTACATGCAAATAACAAATAATGCTAGCTACAGAAAGAAAATAGATTTTTCAATACCAGGGACTTACAGCATCAGACATTAGAAACATGATCTTTCATATATGGTCGATAAAAGTCTGCATAACAAACAAAAACCTCTCTAAGGAGAAAAGATTCTTTTTCCTGAAGAACCAGTACACAGCAAACCAAGTCTGAAGATGAAGATGTATTGTTGAGCCCAATTACACTGAGGGGAAACATAAATAAATTCTGTGAATCTGTCAGATTCAGAGAAGTCTTTGAGGCTGGAGGCAACACAAACATGGTGGGTATGAGGCCACAGTTGTTACATGACAAGAATTTAAAAATAAAATCACATCCCAAATGCAGTTTTCCCTTAATTTTTTTATTTTCACTTTTGTTGACTAGTGAAACTCATAAAATTGAAATACTAGAGAATGACTCACTTGCACATTAGATAGACAGCAAAGCTAAGAACTACTGAAGTACCATAAATACCACAGTAAATATACCAGTGAGCATCAATTTTCTCTTTCATATGCATACTGCATTTACATTTACTTCAGCAGAATATTTAGGAACATCAGTCTAAAGCATATATTACTCTAAAGGAAAGTGTTTGCAATCTTTTCTTAAAACACATAAATGCTTCCAATGCTTTCCCATAAATTAAAGCTGGGGGAAAAATATTATTTGATTTAGCCAGCTGAAATGCAAAACCAGATTGTTTTACTTTCTCCAAAATTATTGCTGCTTTTTTTCTATTCTTTAAACTGAGAGGGAAAAGAACATAATGAGGTATTAGACATGATTTACAGTGGGGAGTTTTCTAATTGTAAGTACATTAATCTCAAATTTAGGAGTAAAATTACTGATATTCAAAGAAACTAGAAGGAAAGCTTTATCCTACACACAATGATTAAAGCACTCTCCTGTAATGTAAAATAAAAATTTCTCTTTATAAATCTGCAGTCTTCTGCTTTTGCCCACAGAGTTGAAATTGGGCCCACCTCATCACCAAAATCCTTGGTTTATGGAATTGAAACCTGAAACAAGAACCAGTAGTTGCTTTTAATATGTATCTCTATAACATACCCATAGCATTAAATCTGAACTGTATTTTTATAATTCATTTTTTTAAGAATACTTACAAAATTATTTTCTCAGTTCTATCTAATCACATGAATAATTGCAGTTCATTAGTTTTAGAACAGTTTTCTTCAAAACTGCACTTTTAATTGATTATATTATTTGTCAGAGACAAAAACAGCACACAAAGTCCTAATTGTAGTCACAGATACAAGGACGTTTAATGAGTGTTTAATTATTTAGTGATGCTTAATGTGACTACCATCAGTAAACATATATTTTCTGTCAGCCTGGAAGATAGATAATCTATCCATACGCATGTATACTGACAATCATTATAGAAACCTAAACCAAAGAAGCAAAGGGATCTTTCTGGAGCCTGAATAGATCCAGTCTGCCAATCCCCATTTTGATTTGGAGGGAAAGGTGCAAGTAGAAACACTCTGCACTTGAAAGCTAGCTTGGGTTTCCTCTCATCTAAAGCTCATGTACTTTGGGGTCTGCAAGGTGGTATATTTCAGCATGTATGGGTTGCTTATGTCAGGTAATGTCTGCATCACTTCACCTTTCAAGACTGAGGACAGTTATTTTCTCAGTTCAGGAAGACTGAGATTCCAGAGCAATTTTCCATTCTGTATACATTGTCTACTTGAATTGTAACTTTGGGCATTAGATCCTACCCATGTTTCTTATGTTAAAGGAGAAATGAGCAATAGGTGAGAAAGCATGGGGATTTTTGCTTTTTTTTTTTTTTTTCCCAGAATTACATTTTTATTAGGTCAGTAAAGATGATCAAAGGGATGGAGCATCTCTCCTATGAGGAAATGCTGAGAGAGTTGGGGTTGCTCAGCCTGAAGAAGAGAAAGCTCCAGGGAAATCTTCTCACAACCTTTCAGTACTTAAAGAGGGCCTCTAAGAAAGATGGGGACAGACTTTTTAGTAGGGCCTGTTGAGATAGGACAAAAGGTAATGATTTTAAACTAAAAAGGGTAGATGCAGGTTAGATATAAGGGAGAAATTTTTTATTATGAGGATTGTGAAACACTGAAACATGATGCTCAGAGATATGATAGATGACCGATTCCTGACAACGTTCAAGGTCAGGCTGGATAGTGCTCTCAGAAACCTGACCTAATTGAAGACATCCCTGCTTATTGCAGAGGGTTTCGACTAGATGACCGTTACAGGTTCCTTCCAACCCAGTTAGTTATATGATTCTATGGCAGCAACACCTTTTCACTAAATCAGATTGCTCAAAGCCCCATCCAACCTGGCCTTCAACTCTTCCAGGGGTGGGGCAGCCACAACTTGTCTGACAACCTGTTCCAGTGTTTCACCACCCTAACAGTAAAGAATTTCTTCCTAATATCTAATTTACTACCCTCTTCCAGTTTAATGCCATTTCCCTTTGTCCTATCACTGCATGCCCTTGTAAAAAGTCTTCCTCCTTATTACTTGTAACCCCAACCCCCTCCTTGAGGTACTGGAAGGCAGCTCCAAGGTCTCCTCAGAGCCTTCGCTTCTCTAGAATGAGAAACCCTAGCCATCTCAGCCTGTCTTCACAGGACAGATGTTCCAGCCCCCTGATTGTCTTCATTGCCCTCCTCTGGACTTGCTTGAACAGATTGACATTCCTCTGGACCTGTTCAAGCTGGATGCAGTACTACAGGTGGAGGTCTCACGAGAGCAGAGCAGACAGGAAGAATTGCTGCCCCTGCTGGCTACATTACTTTTGATGCAGCCTGGGACACGGTTGGCTTTTTGGTTTGAAGTGCACACTGCCAGCTCATGTTGAGTTTCTTGTCAATCAACACCCCCAAGTCTTTCTCATCAGGGCTGCTCTCAGTCTATTCTCCACCCAGCCTGTAGTTGCATTTGGGATAATCTACTTCTCCAACATAAACTTCAGCTAAAAGCTTAAAAAAAGTCATTAAAAGACAGCTCAAATAGTTTTAGCTATTTTCCCCCAAAGGGTTTGAGTCTTACAAATATTTTCAGAAGAAATTTAAAGAGATTTGGGACAGATCCTTGAACCTGAAGAGTAATTTGTTTTCTAGTGCTGCTTTTTGCAACACCAAAGCAGAACAGGTCTGCAGACTGAAAGGTGAAAGGTAAAATTAAAGAAGTGAGATGTGAAAACGAAACCCCTGAGTTTGTATGTGGAGTGATATATGGGTACAGCAGGAAATTACTACAGGAAATATGCAAAAAAAATACAACCTCTTTAAAATTCTACTTCAGAATTACATAACATGTTATTTCTTGTTATATGAGCATGAGAACCATCACTTTAACAGAGCCCGTTAAAGTATACTTTAGTAAACCAGTCTTGTATCATTAAGCAAATAGCGTGCTCACCATGTCAACATGTTCCTTAATACATGGCTCATGTTTTACTCCCCACATTATTCTCAGAATTTATACCCAGCTCTAAGATTATTAGCTTGTTGTAATTCATAAAATATAAATTACTTCAGTTACTCATAGACATGTTTGAGTTACATTTAAATGCAACGTATCTAGTTCTTATATCTTAGAGGACACCCTGTGCAGTGTTAACAAAAATGATTTCACAATGTGATAGCTCATACATAAATATGAACATGTATGTGGTTTTTTTTTATTTTTTGTTTAAATAGGACAGCTAATCTATGTATAATCCTTTCCTGAAATTAAATTCTAGCATTATGTGACAGGATCATATTTGGAATTAACATAAATCTAGGTATAGGCAAACCAAATAATTACTGCAGTCTTCTGATCCATCTTAATGTTCACACTTATTAACAAAGATTTAGACATAAAGCAACCACTATCATTCATTTGGTGAGGATTAATTCTCCAAAGATAATGCAAACCAGTGACAGTGGATTGACATTGCTAAGTTTTTAGGATACAGTTCAGCTAACTGTTGAAAGGTAGACTTGCTGGTAAAGCTGCCATTTTGCAGATAAATTTAATGAAGTTAGGAATAAATATTTAACCCATGAAATGTATGTACATGTTGCAAGCATTTTGATTCAGTTATCTGCAATGTTTAGAAACATGAAGGCTTTGAAGGTAGGTGATATTGAAGTCTAATTTATGAGGAAAAACATAGCCTATATTTTTCTCTGAAAAATGGAAGACATGACGTTTGTGATATTGCAGAAATATTATATTGTCATAGAGTATGCTCACCCGTTCAAGCTAATTTCAGGAACAACACAATCTATTAACTTTTTCAGGTAGGAAAAGAAACATACATTTCCTAGAGGACAATTTTAAGTTATAGTTTATCACCAATTCTTGCAGGTAGTTGTCTGGAATATAAGTTCCATTTTACCCTGGCAAACAACTTTGGGAGAATAAATGAAGATTTCTAAAGATGGGGTGGATCAGTATTTAGAATACTCAGAACTCAGAAACATCATTTTAAGGCCAGCTTTACTGCAGACTTCTTGGGATTCAAGACTGTCTGGGATTACAAAATTAAATGCTTCTGAAACAGATTAGAAGAAATAGAAAAAAGAAAAAAGAATTAGTATACTGTGTCATTCCATAGAGATTTTTTTTCCTCCATTTGAAAGAAAATAAAGGTGTTCTGCAATATTAACATAAAGGAAACTTCTCCATTTTCTTGCACAAAAGTTAATAGCCATTTCTGGTAGTTCGTGCACTATATTTAACATCATCTTGTTTGTAAATTAACTAGTTTACTGCTAACATCTTTTTTTCCCCATTAAAGCACTTACCACAATCACACAGACGTTGGTATTTATGAGCTTGCACCAGCATTTGGATGTTGAATTATAAATCATTAGCCTTTTTGGACAGGAAATGTGTTAAAGTTTCAAACTATAATTTTTTTTAATTCCATTGCATCATTTTATTCCATAGCATGCTTACCAGGTGCTACACTTTGAGTTTGTCTTTCATAAGATTCCTGTTGATGCATTTTCCCAGCTTTTTTTGGATCCTTTGAATGACAGCTCTACCCTTCAATGTATTGGCTCACAACCTGCATTTTGCTGTCATCTGCAAACTTGATGTCTTGACTCTATTGCTTCCTGCAGGTCTTTGATAATAATGTTAAATAGGACATATACCAGAATAGACCCCTGTGGTACTCCACTTGATTTGAATGCGATCAGTTTTTATTTCCATTCCTACTCCTAATTTAACATTACATGTAAATTACATTTGGTTTACTTTTAGCTTTTTTGCAAATTAAATGATTTCTTCAGGAAAAAAATAAATGGAAAACCACATAAATGCACATATGCACAACGATAAACTCATATATTTTCTTACTGAAGTGTGTGAACTTCCTTCTTTGTGACATTTTAACCACAGAAGCAGATAGCTGAAAATGGTTATGGTAGCAATGAGCTTCTACAAACACAAAATATATACATAATATATCTGAATACTTCTGTTTAATCTCTGAATTCAAATTCATAATAGTACTGGGGAAAAAAGAAAATAAAAAAGAAACAAATGTTTTATCTTTCCTTGAAGCTTTTTTGTATTTATTAAATACAATCAGAATTTCTAGGTGATATTTTCTGTGATTCTAATAGTGGGAGAATTGTTAAGTGTGCTTGGCCACATTTGTTAAGCATGCTCACCCTTATTTCTAAGTGAATTACAAAGAAATACATTGTTTACGTCCTTCTGTTTTAAAATATGTTGAACAATTCCCGTAAATGTTGTAAGTCACTTATACGTAAATATAAATGTATGCATGCACACAGGTATTCACACTGAATATACACCACATAATTTGGTTTGGAAATCATAATGAGGTGCAACACATTTTCATATTGACTTTCTCTATAACTGTGGTGCTCTAATTGTAAGCAATGAAATAAAAATCCTGTTGTGGTGCAGATGTTAACAGATTTTATGGTTTTATTACATGCAAATGAAATTGTACAACTCTGGATTTATCTAAATGACAGGCTCGGACTTCCTCTATTTTACCTACATTCATTGCACAGGGAGTGCTTTGCATGCTCAATTACTCGTGCTTATACAGAAATTATCAGGAGGTAAATATATATTTAGAATTTATGATGAGACAGCATGCTTCATTTGTTCTGAAACTTTCAGTTGCCAATTTCTTCCAGAATCTAATTCTATCTTTTGGGAGTGCCAATTTGCTGTAATCATTTTCACCTGATTTTGTCATTCTGAACAACTTTAATCATCTCCTTAACAAAAGAGGGGAAAAAAGAAACAGGAGGAACTGATACTGAATTAAATATTCTAAACATGATATCTGGGGAAAATTTCAGCTGAAACATTATTTTGGCCACTGGTTCAACTACTTTTAACATGATACTCTTCTTAAATAAATCTTTAAAAAATTAAAGAGAATGCATGGCCATTATAAGATTCGCCTTTCTGGTGCTTTTCATTAATAGTAAAAGTTAATTTGGAGCAAAGAACTGTAAAGGTATAGCAACAGTGCTAAAAATTGGAAACAGTAACTTCCTTTTAGGAGGTAAGTGAAGACTCCTCTTGATTTCAATTTGAATCAAAGGTTTAGGTAAATTGCACTGCAAGAAAATTCAGAAATTCAAACATGCTTTAAAGTGATTTTAAGTGCATATTCAGATGGCTGTTAGCAAATAACACTGTTGGTTTTGTTTTTTTTTTAATTGAAGGCAATATTTTTAATTATTGTTATAGTCTGTGTCTTCCAGTCAGTCATATATTCAGCTAGATAAATATTTTGAATTGTGAAGACGTACAAAGCCAGCTCGATGATAAAATAACTTTGGTCAAATAGTCCTTTGGGTGAAGAACTGCAATGTTCAGCAAGCATGCATTTCTGTTCTTCAGGTGTTTGAAATTGCTGTTGTTATCACAAGAATGTTTGCACCAAAATATTTGTCACGATTAAGTTATTAAAAATAGCTATTACAGTTTCTGTAGGAGAGAAAGTAAGCTCCATTTTGACTGCAGAATGTAGTTGTCTGGAATAATTTGCATGGAAGTACAAGGGACACTCTACCCCTGCATGGCTGCAGTAGAAAGTTTCAATTCTGACACTGTAGGGGTATCCTCTCTTCAATATTTTTTTCTGCCCTATCTGTTTAGATATGTCAACTAAGTCATAACAAACTGAATTTGTTAGATTAAAGCAGACATTCAAACCATTATTTATCACCTTTAAGTTATGATGTTTTACTGATACTGAATTATAATATGTTGTTGTTCATGATAAACTACTGGCATTGAAATATGTTGTGCAGAATGGAACAGTGGGTAGGAAAAGGTAATTTTTTTCTTCCTTACAGATCTTGATTCTTGGTGTTTTGAAACATCATGACTACATGAACTCCACAGGAGAGATATCTTATGTATAAAATAATTTAGTTATCTAAGGAATAGTGAACAGACAAAAATCGCTGTTGCACATTAGGTTAGGAGAAGGCATTACTAATCTAAGGACAACAACATGAAAAAATTCCCAGGTGCTTATCAGCAAATTCAATTACACTAACAAAAAAATGGCTTATAAATGTGAAGCTAAGAAGCAGTTTATATCACTCAGGTGTTTTCTTCAGAGTTGCCTTTTCACGGATCTTTACCAGAATTTGATGAGATAGGCGTAAAAGGAAACATCAAGTACTCATAGGCAGACTACATACATTTAAAAATAATGAAATTGCTCTGCATATAGTAGCTTACCCAGCAGATAGTCACAGCATGCACTCTCATTAGGATGTCTGCTTGAAGCTTAGATTCCTAGCAGAAGGCAAAAATGGAATATACATGTGATGGAGGCTAGACACACGTATTTATCATTATAGTAAATTATTTTTCAAAGAACTGCGAAGTCTATAGATCTTTTGTATTATATAAGTACCGACAGTTATTTTAGACTGGTTTTAAACACACTTTCTGAGTCTTCTTTAAACTAACCATTGATTTGCACTCTGTGTTAACAGAAAACTGAGGTTTGGGGATAGCAGAAAAAAATAGGTAAAGGTGAACATTTTGGGAATTGTCATACCAATCTGTATGCATTTGAGTTAATTTCTAGCCTGCTGGGGTAACAGTGGCTTTTTGTATCATTTACTTTTTATTCCTGGGAAAGCCAATTTCTAAAACAATACCAGAATTATACAGTGTGTGGAAAAGAATAAACCTCTTATATAAAAGAATTAAACTATATAGCTATGAGGGAGGGATGAAGGCAGGCAGCCAGGCAGGAAAGGGAGAGAGAGACAGAGAGGCAGGGAAGGAGTGAGTCTGGCTTTCTCAATCTGAAGCCTAAGACACAACAAATGGTGTCTTACCTGGAGCCAATTTGTTATGGCATGATGACACCTCTTATTTTAGCTGCCTCCTACCATTACTGCCAAGAAACCTGTCCCTGTATCCACTGAAAATGAATTCCTGTGCACATCCTTGATCCTTACTGTGGCAGGTGACAGATACCCTGACAGCAACAGTAGCCTAGACAATCTATTAAGAACATCATGTGAGAAAGAAGGGAATTAAAAATAAACAAGAGAAAAAAGGAAACTAGATGGACCATGAGAAAGAGCAAACAAAAAAGTCAAAACATTAATTTTTGCAGAGGATTCAATACAAGTATATCTATGAGGAACAATGTTTAATATATTGCTCTATCAACACATGCTTGTAATGGAAGCCATCAATGTTTTGGACAAGATAAATAGATTTATCTTGCTCTGGGAAATTGTGGTTCTGTTTTTAATTTCTTTGAATGGTATAATAGATTACATTTGTTCTAATTGTCCACAATAAATATGTGCTCTGTTCTTTTTAAAGGATAAGGATGGACAGCAGAGAGGAAGGCTTCCTGTCTGTCTTTTCCTGTGGCTTTCTGGGTCAGGTAGAAATGCCTACAAAGAACAGAATATTAAGACTTCCTTTTCTGTCTTATTAAACAGTCTTTATCTCAACCCATGAGTTTTACCTTTTTACCAGTTCTCTCCTCCATCCCTCTGGGAAGGTGTTTAGCTGCCTGCAGGGTTAAACCACTACAGTCCTTCATGCCCAATGCTGTGTGCCAGAAAGAACTGTAGTGGTGCCAGAAGGACTGGCACCCAGCATTGGGCATGAAGGATTGACATAACAACAGATGTGATCAGAGTATATTAAAACAACTTTGCTATAAGTGTTCATTTTATTATTTTAATAGTTGCTGATCATAATGCTAGTTTATTTGCTCTCAGAGTTGTTCTGCTTGTTCTCAGAGTTGGTTAAGTAGCACTTGCTGTGTATGTTCTCTGTTGTGCTCTTTATCAGCTTTGGCAACTGGATTAAGGTTGCAGTTTTGCTCTACTGTGTAACTCTGGTTTATGGTATGATGAAGTTACTGGTTGTGAGACTAATCTGGTATTTGTAATCAGCATTGCCATGTTTAGAGACCATCTCTCAGAAACTACAAATAATTCCGTTCTTCCTCCTCAGAGATCCCATCTATGGGGGAGGTAGGGGAAGTGACACCTTCCTCTGCTCCTTCACCTTCCCCTTCTCTTTCACCTTCCCCTTCTCACTAGTTACAATGGCTCTTAGGGATTTTTAATATCCTCGGGATGTCTGAATTAGCATGTTTCTATTGCTATCTCTCCTGGATGTGTTTCAGGTCTCGTTAATTTCAAACAACTATTTATCACCCAGAGATCTGCCCTAAGGCTGGGGAGTTATGGAGTGGCAGGGTATGTAGGATAGTATGGGCAAGTGCCTAGGACAGCTGGCACCTTCAGTGATTTGGAACTTCACCTCTGAAAAAATGCAGAACCCAGAAAAACTGGTAAAATATTTGGGAAAAAGTTATCACCCTGGTGATTCTAAAGAAGCACAGATCAGTGCAACGTGCTGGTACCTGGCCCAAGCTTACCAAGCCCTGCTCAACACTGTTGTCATGGACTGAGTCATACATTCACTCTCAAGAGAGTAGCAACAATGTACCTTATTGATATAACACAATGAATTAACAAAGTTCAATGGCATATGTGTCGGTGGTTTAACAATATTCAACAGCAAAGTAGACTTGGGTATTTACTGAATAGAGCACAGGGTCAGGCAAAATTGTCAGGGAGATTCTACAGTTGAGAGTCATGAGCTTCAGAAAGGATCCCCTTGTGTTCTAAACTCAAGAGGGGAGTTTAGGTGTGTCCATATCCAGACTTTGTCTCAGACTTGGTAAAGACCTTATGTCTAAAAGATTATGCATGTGCAATCCATCTGTTCTACCACTTAGCTAAGATTTCAATGTTTCAGTGCATTTATTCCCAATTCACTTATTGAGTATCTGGCATGATAATAAGTCACTCAACCTTGAGAGACAGCCCTACTCAAGAGGAGATCCTGTTATGCAGCCTGCTGCCATGCAGGAAAATTCAACAGGCCCTGGCCTGTCCATGATGGAGTAAGCTGATTGATCCATAGTCATATTTTTGTACCAGCTGTAGATACTAATTTCTTTCAAACTTGGCTTGAGTTGGACGCTGACCAGCACTGTGGATAGGTGGGTGCATTGCTCCAATTAGCCCTTGGCAATTGCATCATTGTCTGCCTCCTCTGAATCCACTTTGAGTCAGATACAGCCATCACAACCAGACTCACCATTATGACCCTGCCACTGGTGGTTATCACTTGAGAGGGGTTGTGCAAAATAACGGTCAGGTGGGGTAGTGAAGCACACCACGACTATGGTGTTCCCTAGGGGGAAGGGAAGGTTTCTGGATCTGACAACAAAAACACACACTGTGGCTGTTCCAACCACAGTGACAGGCGCTGCAGCTGAGCCACAGAACCAACCTATGCCAGTATTAGTTGCCCCTACACAGGAAAGGAGATATGGGATGTGAAAGTCAGTTCATCTAGTAAGGGAAGAAACTCCTACTAAGAAGGGGAAGGAGGAAGAAGTGGATGAGGCCCTATGTGAGCCAAGAGATACACAGGAAGATTTCAGCAGACGATTTTCCCACTGATAAAGCATGACCAAGCAGTTTCAGATTCTACATCAAACACATCTATTTTTGCCCCAGCTGTACTCCCCTAACCTGTGTTCTAAATACAATTATGGCTTTTCAGATTACATATAATGGGAATTAATTTCTTGTTCACTTCTAGACATGGATATACATACATTTGCATATGCAGTGCTGGGTCAGGGACAAGTGGTCAGTTTGAGGGAAAAGATGGGTAGAAGCTAGTTATACCCAATTTTCTGTTGTGAGATAGAGTAGCTCATATGTGGTATTAAAATGAATGTAACCATTGAGCTAGTGAAACAAAAAGTACCTGGAAATAGTTCTAAGCCCAATTTTATAATTCTGGCCACAGACACATTTAACCAATATTTAATTTTTTTTTATCTTATTTGTGGTTTGTTTTGGTTGGTTGTTTTCTGTTTTTTTTCTTCTGGTTTTTTTTATTTGTTTGTTTGTCTTGGGTTTTTTGTTTTTGTTTTTTTTGTTTGTTTGTTTGTTTGTTTGTTTGTTTTTCCCTAAGAACATTAGCCCAACTTTTCTTCTGAGAAAAGCATTAAACCTCTGCTTAATGTTAACATGTATAATCTCAGTTCTATGATTTAAATTAGTATTAATGCTTTTGCCTAGAAGCTAGTTTCTGAAAAATTATGTCACACACACCTAATGCATTCTGATAAAATACCATGAATATATCAACATATCTAGTACCCTGGCTTGATGAAGTATATAAGGATTTTATACTAGACTCCATAAACTAACATTTTTTTGTCAATACCATTTCATACAAAAAGAAATAGCCTTAAAGTGAGTAGTAAAGCTGAGCTAATTTTGATGCAAGAAAATCTATCACAAGGATTTATGGTGTTGCTATGTTTCAATCAACTCAGGAGTTAGCAATTTATAATCTTTTGATCTACTGAAACCAGTCTGGCACAAATCAAAACAACTAAACAAGAACTGCAGGGTACAAAGGTATTTCTTGTAGGAATTAATACAATAAAGAAGATACATCATAGAGCCTTATTAAATATTGTAATAATATCTTCGGAAAGGTGAAAGACAATTCCCAAGGGCAGCACTATTTGCTATAGTAGAAAGCAAAACAAAACAAATATTGATTTATGTTTCAAGCTCAACATTTTGGATTTAAAAAAGGAAAACTGTTAAGATCTGGAGTTTCATAAGCAGGTACCTTGAAAATCATATTTAGTTTATAAGCTGTGCTATTATAAAAACTATTATTAATTCTTCAGCTATTTACAATATATAATAAGGATCTACAGCTCCATGTCTGACAGTACATCTGCATTACTTCCAAATGGTGTATGCCTACACTGTTCACAGACTCTCTAGATCAGACTGACTGCATGTTGCTACTTGAGATATCCCATATATTGTCCATGCCTAAATTAAAACAATTCTTATTTTGGTGGAATGGTTTTGTTGTAAGTGTTTGGAATGGGGGACAGTCATGGTGCTTGCTGGAAAACAGGGAAATACATTGTGTCATAAAGGATATTTGATCCACGAAGAAGGCTTCAACACTGCTTCAGCACTGAATAATTTGGAAGGAGCCAGGTTAGTTGCAATCTTACTCATATTGCTTAATAGGTGCCATCACTGGAGTGAGCTATTACCCAAAACTGTGGAGCAACTTCCAAAAACAGTCCAGAGGCAATTATTATTTATGCAGCCAAGGCAGCAGGATCAGGTTAAGATGCTGTGATAGACAACATTTTGAATGTCACTAACTTCTACCTAAAGTAGAATGGAATTGTACTCTCTTGATGACCTTCTGTCTGATAGTTACAAAAAGAATCTAGACATTTAGCTCAGCTCCAGGGGTA
The DNA here is from genome assembly GCA_026283785.1 of Coracopsis vasa. Lineage (NCBI taxonomy): Eukaryota > Metazoa > Chordata > Aves > Psittaciformes > Psittacidae > Coracopsis > Coracopsis vasa. The sequence continues at coordinate 88,240 of JANHGB010054160.1, forward strand.
GATCTCCATCTACCTATCATCTATTTCCTAGGTGAAAACAGTCTTATTCCCTGAATTTTAACCTAAGCCTAAATAAATTTGGGCCTTTTTTTAGTGTAATTAACTGTATTTAAATGATACAAAATATACAAGGCATTTAAATGATATACAAAATATAGACATCTTTTCATTCTATGTTGTCTTTACAGTATAAAATAGAAAACAATATAATCCTCTTAAGATCTTTCCACTGAGCACAGAAGACACCTAAGAGTGACAAGGTTCCCAATTTAATTACTACTTTGAATATCTAAAATTTGCTAGCATGAATTCAAGTGATATAAAGACTTACTAGGGATTTCAGAAGAGCTTATTTGCAACTCAGTTGCTTCAGTTCTTTAAAAATAAACCCTATGTGTCTTTGGATAGGATTTATCTGGCCAAATGAAGATATATATTCTCTAGTCACATTACATTTAGTCACCCTTTTCTCTTTAGAGACCCTTTCAGAATGGAATTCATATTATTCTGAAGCACATGTCCAGCATAAAGTAGATTTAAAATGCTCACAAAATGCATTTATTTCCTAAAAATACAGTCAAGGAAACTAGTTTGGGTGTACATACCTAGATTTATTCAGATATATCCCATCTTTATGTCCAAGTTTTTTTCACTGACTTTTCAGTGACCAAAAATTTTGATCAGAAAAGGGAGTTCTTTAACAAAGGTAGCCATGCAACAAAGAACTTTGTATAACAATCTCTGCCAGTGTAATGCTATGTATTTCACCCAGTTTGTTCTTAAGAAGCTGTCCCCTAAAATTCAGTATTGTTTTTAATGAGGGTTTTAAACTCCTACAATCACCACATTTGTCGAGGCCCATAACCAGCTGACACTGCCTTTATTTAAGGCAGGAATTAAGATTTTTATTCTATAGTTCAAAATAGTAAGACTTTAAAATGAAATCTTAGATGCTAAATCTAAGATTTAAATCTAGATCTTAGATTAAATCTAAATCTTAGATGTTAAATTCTGATAGCAAGCTATCATAGCTACTAAAAAGGATCAATAAAAATTATGTAAGGAATAAATTCCTTCAATTTTGTGCATAATCATTATAACTATTTGTATACAGTGTAATTTTCAGAAATAGTCCATTACCCTTGAAGTGAAAATAAGCTTAGATCTTTTTTAAAATATTGGTATGCACTACATCAAGTACTTCTGTGATGATCTGACCATTCAAATAGTAGCTAATAGATTAATTATTATTTAAGATGATAACAGAAGTCTCATTTAGGATAACAAATTTTTTATAAACCAGAAAGGAATAAATTACAGCTATATTCTTCACAAAAGATGGTTGTAATTTATCCTGAGTAGCAATTTAGAAAACATTTTTTTTCCCCCATTAGTCTGTTTTTAATAAGGCAACTAATATTACAACACAGGGGTATCAACTCAGCAGTCTCTCCCAGATGTTTATTAAAATATACATTAATTTTATTTGATTACACTTTGTATCACCATCTATACAGGAAACAATTTGACTCGGGAAGTAAATACCACATACAGACACAGACCTTGTGCTGGAAGGCACAATAACATCTGTCATTTTGAAGCACAAACCCCCAGGTTTCCTGACGCTCTGGGTTTTATGCAAGTTTACATTGTATTCAGTAAAATAAAAGATTTCATTATTTTAAACGCCTAAAATGCAGTAGTTTTTGTTTTCCTTCAGAAGAAAAGATTTCTAAGCTATTTTAGTGAACTTAGGACAATCTGAAAGAAAGGATTTGTCCAGTTCTGATACAGTAAAATAAAGACTTGTCTGTTTTGAACACAGCTTCAGGTATCTTCTCCTCGAGATTGTGTTGACTGCATTTACCACATCCATCCACCTAAGACCTAAACAATTACAAATTGTTTCAGTTAGCTTGAATCAGCACAGAATAAAAAGGATAACATCAATGATAACATGAGAGCAAAATATTTTTAGGTTATACGAAGAGAGAAAATTGTTTGGTTTTTTCTGTCATCAGATAGTATCTATATTTGATAAACTATTTAAGAATCACAATAATCTATTTATACAATGCAAGCCACTCATATAACTGTCTTTTGACTTCTCATAAGAGTCTGAAGTGAAATACCGAACTTTGGATACTCTATACAAACATGTCTCATACAAAAGCTGAGTCAGAAAATGTAGGGTCCAGCCTGAATACAGAGAGAAATGAGATAAACGAACTAATTAGGACAGCATGTTCTAATGGAGGAAGGAGGTACATTTCTTATCCTTCAAAGTAGATCTGAATACAGAACGTAAAGAACCACCCGTCTTTTACTACAATTCTATAACCCAGTTCTCAGTTAGGTGGAGCTAACTATGGCTTATATTATTTCTGTGGACACAGTGAGTATCCTGGCACTTTCTAGTGAACCTTTCTTCTAAAATATGTTTAGAGGTCATTGGGAAAGTGTGTCCTGTGAAAAGATGGACCAGAATGATACCTATTACAGGCAGGTGATGTTTTTATTACAGGCAGGTGATGTTTTTATGTTATTACAGGATGGAGGAGTTCCTTCTGGTGATCAGTAATAAGTAAATCCCTAAAATGCACATTGCATAGTATGGAGGCCCAAAACATCACCATTTTCACTCTACAGATCTTGCTGTATACAATGCTATTTTATTTCTGCTGAGTAATACTACCAACTTACACATCAATTGAACAAAATCTTCACTTATATCTCAGAAAGACTTCACTTTATCTGATACATGAATTGTAAAAACCACTCTCTTTAAATCTAGCTACTTAAACTGAATTATCTTTGAGAAGGATGATAATAGGAAAACAATCTTCTAATGAGCACAGTACTCACACTATGACTATTAAATCACTACTGGTCAGTAACTTGAATCATGTTTACCATGTGCATCCTGCATCTCCTTCTTTTGTGGGCTTCAATCATTTTACTAAAGATTCTTGCTGCTTTCTTAAAGGTAAACAGGGTAGAGGGTGCACCTCTTTAAGATGTGTTGTTGACAATATCCATGATGAAGGCCAAGTGAACAAGCATCTGAAGAGAAATTCCAAGACAAATGGAAAGCATCTGAAAATGACCTGGGCTCATCAGGTCTAAGCAAATGACAAAATGAAGATAAAAAGTACTTCCAACTAGCACATATACAGTTTTCAGTCAATTATTCCTATCGATACATAAATAATCTGGTTCATTCCAAGGATGGGAATTTTTTAAAAAATTAAAAAATCTGAAGATGAACATTGCCTGATCGTTATCAGGCATTTGTTAAATTATAATGAAGTATTTGCCATCTGGCAGTCATAGCTGCATTTTTTTCTTTTCTGGAGAATGACAGCTCTCTTGCAACTGTGGTGCAGTTCCCACTCTGCCTTGCTAAATCTCATCAATGTCAAAGCATATTGAGTGTGCTCCTTTTTTTTTAATTAGAATTCTACAATACTTGTCTAGAATGATATGATATAGTGCTCCATTTCTAAATAATTAAGTTAGTTATGCCCAGTCCTACATCCACCAAAATGAATTTCTCTTAAACAAGTACTTTTTCCCAATATGCATAACCAGGTCAGGTAAATTCTACAGTGTAGGGCCAATTCCTAACTTAAAGATTCTGGTATCATTCCAGCTGATATAATTGAGAGTGGCACACACATGTAATTCAGTATGGCAGAAATTTCTTTACCTTTTAAATCTACAGTCAAGAGAGCAAAAATTTTAATGTCTGGTGATATGTTCAGACAAGCACATTCAATAGAAAATATTTGCCTTTTAAAAAAAAAATGGCTGTCATTTTTATTTGTTTCTGTGAAATGCTTATTTAACTTGATTCGATGATATTTCATTCTTCTTTAGAGCCTAACTTCATACATCACAATTTATATAAATGTTACATCTTTGTGGCACAAGTACTAAATGATGCTTTTCAAATTACAGTAATACAGTATATCCACCAACTTGCACTATTTCTTGTTAACAAAATGGAAATTAGAATAAAAAGAAGTGCATGACTAATTTTTTTTTATTTCTGAAGCTCAGTATACCAACTAATGTACATATGAAAATATCCCATTTAAGTTATCGTGAGATTTTTTATTGTTATGCAGCTAATCTAGATTCAACGTTTTGATATCAGTAAATGCAAAGTATCAGCCATAAATCAAAACTTAATTTATCTTCAGATCCAAAAAGGCATGAAAGCAATTATTAAGCAGAGAACAGATTTACAGACATACTCATTATTCACAGTGCATATTCTTTTTCCATAGGTTAACATTTGCTGTGTAAGGGAAGACCAGTGACTTTAATTTAAAATCATATTTTGCTCAAACTCTAATGAAGACAATCTTTCTGCTTCTGTTCCTTTCAATGTTTTCTATACCAGTACAATATTTTTTTCATAGTCAGTTACTATAAAAGAATAACAAAGCTTTAAGATACAGACACCGACACTAGTGGGCACTCTTAATCCATGGTACTTCTTTATTCAATTCTGCAAAAAAATAGATGTAAGAAGTCCTCCTAGTGCAAAGAGATAAATTAATACTACAATTAAAACTTACTGTGGGCGGATGCTGAATAGTGGTATATTGTTAAGGGTTAAACCCCAGGAATCTGAGCAGGTGAGATGGTAGTTTGTCCACCACTTTCTTCATTATGGTTCGTTATACAAATGTCAATGTGAATATTTTTCACTCCTGTTTTAGATGCTATTTGTTTAACAACATTAGAGGAACACTAAAATGTTGAGAGGAGCGAGCAACTGGATAACTTTTGAGACACTGAATGAATGAGAGAAAAGACACTATAGTCATTTATGTCAGAACTCTTCCTTCTGCTTTCTTATATACTTTCTGGAGTAGGATATGGCATGATTTGTGGCTTTGTGGAACACAAGATTGATATTTGAGCATGACAGTGCTGCCCTCTCCATCCCTAATTGTTTTTAAAGCTTTTACAAGTGTCTATCAGTCAGTTCTCTGTAATCATAACATTGCTCTTTGTCATTTTCAGGGTGCTTATATGTTTCAGGAAGACACTTCTGAATGTAACAAGCATAGTAAATAGGATCATATACGCCATTCCGGAGGCCCAAGAAGTGCAGGGCGGCAATGTTAAGCAGCCATGCAGATATCTGTAGTCATTTATTGCATTAATCTAATGCAGATGGACAGTTGAAAGGGCTAAGACCCAAAGGGAAATGGAAGGAGTAAATGGGATGTGTATGACATTAGCATATAGTCAGAAGAGGAGTTCTAACAGTATTAAGGGAAGAAAATATCTATATTCTTTCTCATAAAGGGTAGCTGATTGAATCTTTATGTAATGTTAGGTAGAAATTTAATCCAAACTGAGTTCTTCATATTTCATGAATACTTTTGATTACAAAAGTTTGATGAGGTCCACCTTTTACACTGGGCTCGCTGTTGGCTGGAGACTGTATAAAATATAAAATGAAAAATGTAGTCAAATCCTAACTCAGCAGTCTGCTATTAACAGGATGAGTTTATGCCAGGATATGCGACATCTGAGAGAAGCACTAGTAATGACAAACCAGTCACAGCGTGTTGAAAATATTCATCTACAAAACTGCAAATGCCAAATAAGAGCAAATTACCAGTGCAAAAGAAAAGTCAAGGAAAGTAGTAGGTCCCCAGATCACACTGGTGGCAAAGATTTCAAAGATGGTCTCTTTTTGTAATGAGGAAAGCAGATTCTGGGACCCTTACATGAGATGAGATGATCTGACAGAGTGACTCTCTGTTCCAGATAAAGGATAACCTCTTCCCCAAGGCTTGTACTTGGGTCTCCTCTGTCCTTTTCCTTGCCTGACCACATACTACATTGTTTCAGAGTACTAGTTTGGCAGACAGCTAATCCAAGTGAAATGGAGGATAGTTTTCTGATAAGCTAGATTAAAAAATGTTCTCCTTTTGTTTACTAGATTCACAAAATTATTAAGGCATTTTTTATACGAAATGCCAGTCTTTGAAATGTCCTCCCAAGGTAAATCTCTACTGGGCATGTATTATGACTCCCCCACTCAGAAACATAACTTTTGAAATTCTTAACCAATAATTATGATATGCTTATATTAAAAAAGTTGAAGACAGAATCACTCCACCAACATTTTTATTATAGTAGACCTTGCTGTAATTACCTGCATCACACCATAAAGTACTGACAATGGCGAGACACTGAGCATGAGTCTGAAGAGCTTGAATGCATTAAGCTCTCTGGGAAGCCCTTAGAGTAGCCTTCCCATTCCTTAAGAGGGCTCACAAGAAATCTGGAGAGGGACTTTTTGCAAGGCCATGTAGTGACAGGGCAAGGGACAATGGTTTTAAAATGAATGAGGATAGATTTAGATATTAGGAAAAAGTTCTTCACTGTGCAGGTGGTGAGGCACTGGAACAGGCTGCCCAGAAAAGTTGTGGCTGCCCCATCCCTGGAAGTGCTGAAGGCCAGGTTGGAGAGGGCTTTAAGCAATCTGGTCTGGTGAAAGGTGTCCCTGCCCACAGCCAGGGGGTTTGGAACCAGATGATCTAAGATGCCTTCCAACCCAAGCCATTCTACAGGATAGAAATCCCAAGGCAGTGAAGTGTTGTGTCATGGTCTCGCTTCATTACTGTGCTGCAGGAGTTTCTGACACTTTTGGAAAGGCTGCCTCAGACACTGCTTGTAGATTTGGGAGAGGAATCTAGTTTCTAGCCTGACATACACCGAAATTCAGCTTTTATCTGCCATCTTGGTTAGACTTCAGCCTCTGAGACTGCATCTTTAACAAATTTTACTTCTACTGAGTAACAGTTAGTATAAGTATCAGATTTTTTTCTTTCATTGGGTTCCGCATTACAAGAGGGATATGAAGCCACTGGACACAGTCCAGTGAAGGGCCACTGAGATGATTAAGGCTCTGGAGCATTTCACAGATGAGGAAACATTGAGAGAGCTGGGACTGTTTAGCCTGGAGAAGAGAAGGCTTAAGGGGATGTCATCCAAGTGTATAAATATCTGATGAAAGGGTATAAAGAGGACAGAGCTAGAGTCTTTTCAGAGGTGTTCAGTGACAGGATCAGAGGTGATGGGCACAAACCGAAACACAGGAGACTCTGTCTGAACATCAGGAAACACTTTTTTTACTGTGAGGGAGACCAAGCACTGGTGCAGGTTATTTAGGTAGGTTGTGGATTCTCCATCCTAAGTTATTCAAAAGCTGTCAGGATATGATCCTGAGCAACTGGCTGTAGACGGTCCTACTCAAGCAAGGGACTTGGACAGGGTCTAACCTCTAAAAGTCCCTTCCAACTTCAACAATACTTGATTTTTGTGGTTCTGTGATTCTCAGAATAAGTAAACTACAGGTGTATAAGCAGAGGTGTGGTATCTTAATTCCTGTGTTTTGCAAAAGGAACGACGAAAGTCTGATGCTAGTAACAGGGGACATACATCACAGGAGAGACTTTGAATGAAGGCTAACATAGTAACAGAACATGTGGGTATAGTGGCATAAGCATTATAATTAATACTGCTAGTGCTGGAGACAAGGCTAATCCCATTGCATATTTTCAACTTTTTTGTTTTTTCAGTGTTAAACTAGAAAATTAGTTTTGTAGGGGCATTTGTTTGTTTTCTTGTAACTGGAACATCGTCTTGATTAACTGATCAAAAATACCATAATAAAAATAAGTATTTTCTGTTGTGTTTTATACCAAGGGAATTTGGACTGGTATAAAATAGATTACATTATGTAAATGAACTGCTGTGCAAATAATCTTGCCTAATTAAATTTGTAACTATAAACTATAATTGTTTAAACAAATACATCTACCCTGTTTTTATTGAGTGCTGAATACAAAATAACAGTGATAAAATTCACATCTAACAAATACTTGAAAAATTTATAACTTGATGCACTGTACCATTTTTTTTTTCAGCAAACTTTTTCATAGAGTAGAAATTTCTTTAACAGTCAAGGAAAGGCCTTGCTGAAGTCTTAGTTTTGCTACATTCTTTGGGGTAAGACAATCGGTTAAATTTAAATTAAGTAAATAAGCAGGTAAATCTCTGTGAAGATCTATTGATTTCTTTTATGGTATCACCTAAAGCAATGGAACCTTATTAAATAAATATTAACACATTACTCTATATGGTGGAAGAAAGCTAGAATTGATGCAATATGCATTGTTTCCAATAAGAAACTCATTTTGTAGTAACCTGAAATTCCAATTTCTTACATGGTAAGTAGACAAGCAAATAACACATTAAGATATTCCCCTGTTGACATTTTACTATTGTAGTCTTATGGGCTGCTTCTTGGTTTACCTTCTGGGATGTTTCTTAGTTACATGGGATCCTGCAGGGCTGACTGCCGAAATTGTTTGGCTATGCAGAAATCCACATCAAACTAAACCCCAGCCATTTGATTTCCATTTTTCTTGCTAACAATAGAAAATGAGGGCATGTACCCAGCTAGGTTCCAACACAGCAAGGATCTTAGAATCATTCTGGCTACAGTATGCTAGATAGATATACTGAACATTAGATGAGTCTAAGTTAAATGCTGTTGTCTGCCCTTCCTGCTATGGGTTTTTAGAATTCTGGCTTGAAGGAGCTTCCAGGAAGCTCTATAAGAAGTTAGAAGAAGTTAACTTGCTTTCTATTGATTCAGGGTTGACAGTATCCCAATCCATGAATGAACAGAATTTAACTAGTTATTAAAAAATGTCTGCCTGCTGCAATCTGTGCAAAAATAGAAGTAGTTCCAACTGCTTTTAACAATGACTTGACTTTTCAGGGAATTTTTTTCTGAGAGAAACAATGCCTTTGCATTGTAAATATTACCCTGTCTATCAGAAGTTCTTTGGTACCGCTTGTACTGGTGCCATACAATTGAGTTCTGAACAGACTGTCAGTGGCCAAGGAAAAGTAACAAATAACTGTATGACATATAATCAATATTTAAAGCCATAGAAAAAAAAAACAACAAAACCTTTTAATTTGTCATATTACTTTTTGATCATTATTTTTTTAAAATCAGTATCGGTAGAAAGAATTGTTATTCAGCATTTAAATTTCTTTTGTTTCACTTGCTGCTGGATGTATCAGAATACCCTTAATCTATATTAGTTTCTAGTATGGTTTTCTAAGTCTATATCCTTTTGGAATATAATTCATTTAGACTTGAAACCTATCATGAAGGTTTCAGCCCACTTTGCAGTTCCTCAGTCTTATGGTGGTTTTTCTTGTTTGTTTTGTTGTTAATACATCTTAGTGGTTTGTAAGGTTATTGCTAAGTATACCTGTTTCTTTTTTACATCATTGGCTTTTGTCAGTATAAAATACACAGTTCAATAAATTCACTCTGTTGAATTTAAACAAAAAAAAAAAAGGACTAAAATGATTTGTGAACATTTATTATGGCAGAGAAGCAAAGCCATTTTAGAAGATCTTATGTATCTGCTGAAAATTTGATAAATTATGTAATGAAGGTAGGTAATGCGCATTAGAGTTGTAACAAAAAATTCATCTCTACTGAGATCAGTCGCTTCTGTTAGCATAAATACAAACAGAAGTTTTATTAATTATCTTATTTTTCAAACACCACATATTTTCATAATACATCACTTTGGCTATTTGCCCAAGTAGTTTCATTATCTAAAATGATGTATGGGGTTGGTGTCATGGTTTAAGCCCAGCTTGTAGCTCAGAAAACCACGCAGCCCACTTGCTCCCCCCTCCCCCTTCCTCCCCCTTCTCCCAGGGGAATGGGGAGGAGAATCTAAAGAATGTAACTCCCACGGGTTGAGATAAGAGCAGTCCACTAACTAAGATACAACACAAA
>JANHGB010054162.1:0-10615 GCA_026283785.1 Coracopsis vasa
AAGTGAATTCTGGGAGGTTTTTAAGGCACTTATGAACTTCCTTCAGAGCTTTATGAAGCTGCATTGAATAATTAAACCCAGTAGATGGTCGATAACCTCTGGTGCATCCATAATCACCATGCAGTACATATATGTACATTATCACATTGTTTTTGCTGTGTCCGCCTTTACTGTCACTCCTTGTCACTGAAAATGATTAAATGAAGTAGTAGGCAGTGGAAAACAATGAAATCTTTCGGTTTGGCACTACCTGTAATACATTGCACCAAATCTGCTTATGTTCATGAATATCCAACCCATCTCCCAAGCATCATCTTTTCCCCATTTTGTAAAGGTCCCAGTGTTAACTGTCTCATGCACAGTGAGCATCTTTTCTTTCTCTCTTTCACTCACTTTTTAGAGGACTGATTTGATGATTCAGTTTTGTATCCACATGCATTTGGCGCTAAATAATACTCTGCCTTAGCAGAAAATGTCTATTGAAGAGCTGCAGTGAGACTAGACATCAATCTAGGGAAGAAACACTACAAAAACTACAGAACCATCCTGCAGTGCATAGCAAAAATGGAACTTAAACTCTGAAGGACAGCCTATGCCTTTCAACTATGCAAAGATATTTACTTAACTTCCAGTATGTCAACATTGAAATAGGACTTTTTTTATCTTAAATGAGTCAAATACTGGTGACATTGAAATCAATGGCAAAATTGCCACTGACTTTGATAAAATGTGAATATTATCTGAGAAATTTATATTTTGGACTTTTAAACCATAACATCTGCATTCTTTGTGACTTTTGTTAATGAAATAATAAATTGGTAAAAATAAAAACAACTTTATATAGCTTGGCATTCTGTTGCTTCCAACTTCTTTCTATAGCATCTAAACCCATAAAATAATTAAAATAGAAATAATTTTCTGTAATTATGTAAATCAAAGGAAGATCTAACATTTGACAATAAAATTTCAACTTTTCATGCAATTTTCTTTTGAAATGCTACTATATGTTGTAGCACAGAATCTTTGGAAGTTGGTATGGTGATTCTCAGCGCTGTCTGATGGTCCTTTGCTTCAGCTAAAAGGGGCAGTGAAAGTGTATCTTTGACATACCTTCCTCTCCTTGCAGCATTGATACTATTGCTACATATTAGTATGAGTACTTCTAGTACTGCGGCAGGGCTTCTAGGTCTGCTGGAGAGCAGTACAGACCCAGGACATTTGGTCAGTGGAAAAGGTAAAGAGCTTTCGGGGTGAGTCATACATAGAAGAACAAAGTTGGCAAACAGCAAGAGAGATTAGTGGCAGGGTACTTTGAAGGTGGCAATGCAAAGAACGAGTCTATTAATAACATGAAATACACGTAGGGTGGGGGCTGGAAGATGGCAGATCTCTGCATCCTCATAAGGAAGCTCATCCTACTGCTTCGTGAAAGCCCTCCTTCTCCAAAGGATGCAGAGCCAAACTGTGATCCCACTTTTGCTCCTTCTTTGTGAACTACCTCTAAAGACAATGGAATTGCACAGGAGGTATAGGTCACTTTATTGCTCCACTTGTAACTGCATGCAGTGTTTTTCCTGGGAATCACTATGAGTGGAGAGCCTCTGCTGCTGGAAATAGGTGTTGCATGAACAGTGCCAATTGGTGGGGCAGCTCTTTGTGATCCTGTCACCTTGAAGGGAAGTCATAGGGGGCAGAGGGCTGCAGTGACAGAGCTCAGGAAGGACTAAATTGTTCTCCTGAAATATATCTTGAAGATGGTCCTGAAGTGGCAGATGGATGTGTAGCTTAAGTTTTCCAGAGTAACTGAAGCCTGAAGTAGCCTGGAGGAATCTTGTTCATAACATTTGAACATCAAGCTCTGCTGTGAGTCCATTAACCCAAACAGGAAGGCTGGGGTTCAACCGGTCCCAGGAAATTTCTTTAGTCATCAGCTCTGAAACAGTCCTGAGAAATACATGGCACTTTTATATTCCAGGCAAACTTTCATCTGATTCACTCAGGGGCTGAAAGTCATCTTCAGGAGGCCCAAACTCTAGTTGGACAACCCCCTGAGTCACATCCCCCAGAACACAAATTTAGGTCACACAGCATTAGGTTAAAAACACACCAGTGTAAAATTTTGACATTCACTCTGTCTTGGGTTTTGAACTGTTTTCCTCCCACGTGTCTGATAGACTTCCTAGACAAACAGATTGAATCTGGACTCACTCCTGCCTTCACTGTAGTCCTTTCTTCTCACTGTTCAGGTGTATTCTGCTCTCATCCAAGCATCTCATGTCTTCTGTCCTGCTTCTTGTCAGCCCCCACATCTAGCAGCCCTCCACAACATATATATACCTGGCTATACCTCTGAATTTTCCAATACTAGAAGTGAAAGTACTGGCAGATTCCCAATTTATTCCCCAGGCCTGATGTTGAGGAGTGAAAGAGTGTAGCAAAGCGAAGCTGGTAATTTTTCACAAGAGAAATCAAGAAGGAGCGTAACAGTGCTGATCTCCTGAGGTGTTAGATCCCCTCTCCCTCCAAAATTTTGGTGTATCATTTGGAAAAATGATGACAGCTACTCCTGTTGAGCCACAGCTCTGTTCCAGACATAGCAAGAGACTGAACAAGTCAGTAATAAGTATAGTGGTGGAGCAACAAAACTCATAATAAAACCCTAAAATAATCATAGATACATTATAGATCACAATTTACAAAAACAGCTAAGAGACCTAATCTACTACTTGCAAAAGAATGCTAAATAGCAGACTTTGCACTTAAATCCATAGAAAAGTTGTTTTGGTTTCTTTTTCAGTCTCATAAAAGCTATTTTGTATTCATCACCTCCATCCTATTTGCTATGGGACTGCTGTCCAGCTCAGAGATGACCTTCAGCATGAAGCAGTCAGGCAGACTGAAAACAGCATCCAGTCAAACTCTACTATCAAAGTGTGTTGCCAAACACAGCCACACACCAATTAAAGGGAGTTTTTTTCCCAGTGTTCTGCCTGTCTGCAGCTGATACAGAAGAGACCTCTTCATAAATGATCAAAATCCACCCTGCAGACAGTATTTGCCACCAGACTTAAAACTGCTAAAATAACACTCTCTGTACCACCTGAGCATTAAGCTAATGCCCCTCTTAAGCTTCTCAGACACTCAGAGCTTTTGCACACAAGGAAACAATCTACATGCACAGTGCCCACAGAACATTAATCGAATCTACTATTTCCAAGGTAAGCAATAAAGCCATTTTAGTCACAATTTAAGGTTTAATTCAAATTGTAATAATGCTATATTTTAAATAGCATTAAACATCATTAACTAAAAACTGTCTTTTTCACATTTGTGGATTTTTTTATTAGTATTTTTGTTTTTGCATTACAGATGACTGTAGCAGTGAGAAACTGGTATTTTAATGGCTCATCTAAATACTAAACAAAGATGTAAATATTCAGTGTGATGTGCAGGGAATTAGTAGTAGCATTAGCAGTAATGGGACTTGCACAGCTAATTCTCCACATAGCTAGCTGAACATGTACCCCAAAGTACTCATCAAGAAAATCAACTTTCAATTACATTTAAAACTAAAATAGGCTTTAGAGGCTTTCTTTCTCTGAGGCAAAACTTTAAAGTAGGTTTATCTCTAAAGACTGAACTTCAGGGCTTCACAGTGTTACTGTCATTCTAAAAGTAAATAGAACAAGATTCAAACACTATTTACAAAAACAATCCTTACTGTGGAATTAAGTCTCTGGATCACGCATATTTGTTTATGCAGCATCTCCACTCTACTGTTACAGAACTTGAGCACTTCACAGTTTTAGTGTATGCACGATACTGCCTGTGAGGAAGTGAAAAGGTTTACCTGACTTGACAATGGAGCTGACACTCCTTCAGCTTTGCATCTTTGACACTGGAACATCAGGGTTTTTTTCCAAGGGGTGCTGATGAGCACCTCTGCAGTAAAACTGTCTAGCAGGGAAGAAAGGAACAAGTTTGAAATGTGAACTTAAGCCATTTGCCTTATGCCAGCAGTTTTGCGCCTGGTTTAGATACATCTATGACCTAGCAGGAAGCAGGAGACATTGAAGGAGTTAACTGTGACTACCTTCTCATTTTACGTTTTTCAGAGAAAAGGGTCTGAATTCTGCCAGAAGCAACTTAAACTTTTCAAGATAATACCAGCAAGCATCACTGTAAAGATCCAGGTCATGAGGGGTTCCCTAGATACAAAGGAATTGATGGATACTGGAAAATATGTAAGACAGAAAGAAAAAAAGCAGCACAGGACCAAAGAAGGTTCTGACTTGAGAAAGTATGTTTTATGACTTACTAAGATAAAGTTTCACTTATATTTAAAATTTCATACCACTTGCCACATATCAGAAATGACAGATGCTTTCTAGCAATAGATGTTGATTTATACCTCAGCCGTTCTTCCTCTTCACTTCTGACTCACCCTGACTTCTCCTAGCAAGAGCCATTTTCTTGCGAGTGAAAGTATTCCTTTGTAAAACTGCCTTAATTATTATGCTGCCTTCAATCATTTCCAGTGCAACTGTATGGCCAGCTCCTAAGCTAAGTAGCTAACAATTATGTTGGCCATTATCACTCAAAGCAAGACCTTGGGGTTATAATGGACATTTGCAGGAAAACTTCTCAGATGCGATTAATAAAAAAAGAGGAGGGAAGGGAGAACATGAGAAATACTAGGAGCTGCTAGCAAAGTAATAGACAACAAAACAGAAAATACAATTACAACATCATATAAATTTGCATTTAGTCTGGAAAAATTAATACTGTGTGCAGCTAATAATTTAAGTACATAAATAAGTAAATAAATAAGTATCAGAAATGGAAAATGCCTAAAGTAAAACAGCAGGGATGATCAATGTTATGGAGTAAGTTGTCCACAAGGAATGGCTGAGCCTGAAAAACAAGACAGTGTAGACCAGAACTGAAGTCTACAGACTAATGAGTAGTATGGAGAGGTTGGACAGCAATCAACTGTCAAAAGAGCCAGCCTCTTGAAGCAGACAGCAGCAGACCTGTGAAGATCCAAAGGACTCAAAGGCCTGTGTGCCCAAGGGAGCTTTACTTCTTTTGAGGGGAGACTCGGTGAGCATCTGAAAGAGAGATCCACTGGGGTTACTAAGGAAACAAACCACATCTGGTTCAGGAAACCCCAAGTGTAAAAACAAGTTGAAGACATGAAGGAGGAACTAGCACATATGCTTGTCTGAGTCTTACTTCAATCTCACTGTGCACTTGTGGCCACTGTTGGAGACAATCCAAAGTTAGATGGCCTTTAAACCAGAAGTAGCATTAATAGGTCATTATACAGACAGGTAAATTCCTGAGGAACTTGATGTACATCTTGGAATATGACTTGGATTTTAAATCAGAAAGAGTCTGATAAACTTTTTATCTGCAGAAAAACTACATTCAATAAATATTCCATAACCCAAACTAGCCAGCATGCAGATCTTCATGTCTATTTGCCCCACTTCTCAGCACAAGGAACTTTTTTGGCAGAGCTGAACAGTGTCTTTCTGGTTATCCCATAAAGAGGAAAAGCGAAGGCAAAGAGAACTCTAGAAATCTGAAAAGTAGAGTCATAACATTAAGCCAGTGAGAAAGAACCCCAGATGAGTGTGAGTATTCTAAATTTTGTTTCTGAAATACCCTAAGTTTTTATTGAACAGGCAGTTGCTCATGATCTGTATGTGTTAGAGAAGCAGCAGAACCAGAATCACCTTCTTAACTAAGCGAGAAAAATTAAAAATGGTTTTAAGAACATTTTAATGTAAACTAACTATGAATGCAAGCTGACAATATTATACCTTCGGTCTGCAATTAAAAGACATTGTGAATCCCTCTTTTAGGGCTGAATGATTTTACAAAAGGAATGTTTACTGTTAAGTATGGTGGATGAACTGGATAAATGAATGTTTGTTCAGCTGATTCGCCACCTTCTATTCTTTTTGCTCCTGAATACAGCTTGTATCTTCTTGTGTCAGGAAGCACTGGAATCCAGACAAAGAACAAAATCCTCACCCTGATAAGTTTAAGGGAAATCTTACCATTGGCTTGAATGACACAAAGATTTGATACAGAATTTCTAAGGCCTGGTGTAAAAAACAAAAAGATGGACCAGTTTCCTTCAGCTAGTAAAACTTCCCTGTATGGAAACAGGTTATTTTTAGTTAGAATATCTTGGAGGGATTTATATTAAAGTGATGCCAATGTATTTCAGTCCTATAACAAGAGACGAATGTGGACAAATGACAGTCCCACTAGAAGCTTTTTAAATGAGTTAGCTCAACATTCTTCTGAAGTAAAGTAAAACTGCTTAGGTGACCTTACAGATGAAACTGAAAATATGTGATACACCACTGCTACAGCACATACCGAAAGCTGATCAATAGTTCTGAGTGGGAGAAATCCTGTTCAGCTCCAGTGGGAATGAAAAGACATTGGGAGAAAAAAAACATGGATCTCGATGAAGTTCCAGTCATGGGGAATTTTCCAGGTAGGGCCACAGCCCCAGAAACACTTGTTTTAATGTTTTACCTCCTTCAGTTATGCCAGCAGTGGACAGCTAAGGCTCCCTAGGTCTTAGAGCTACAGAAGCACCTTCCCCAAGCGCTGGCAACACAAGCTCCCACCAGCTAGCAATGCTTATTTCACTCTGCTCTTGTCAGTAGGGAAATCCTACTGCAGACCAGGTGCTGTAGATAGATAGTTTCTGTATCTACCATTTTCTCTGTATAGCCTTTTCTGCACCACTGTTGCAGGGGCAGAACAATGGCAGCTACTGTTAACCATTCGTGCATCGTGGTCACAGTGTGAGACTTGTGAATATCCTGGAAAAGACACAAATAACCAGTGCAACCAGTAAGGAGGTGTCCTCTTAAAATAAAATCTGCTTTGCTCTAATTGCTTCCTCTCCTCCTTTTACACCCTATTCAGTGTTACTGCTACTGCAAATAAGTTAATGTATAATAAACCTCTTCTGTTTCATTACCACTTGGGAGGCTTACTTTCAGCAGTACTATAGAAATGATCCTCAACCAAATCTGAGCTGGTTTTGCAGCAAGGTACATTAAAAGGGCATTGGATCAGAAGTCCACCCAATAAAAAACTACAGCACAATTTTTATTAACAGTAGCAAACAGTTTCCCTCAAACCAACCCACAGTATTTTACTCCCATCAGGAAGATGGTTTCAGAAAATGCTGCCACATATTCCACAAAACACCTCTCAAGAATTACTGAAAGAGTTGGATTTTTTTTTTCAGGGATGTATGCTAGAAGAGGATTTCATTTCAAACAGCTTTGTGCTTCTGAAAGACTGTGAGAAAGAGCAATATTCACTGTAACTGAGTGATGGCTGTTTTCCATGACACAATGGAAACTTTATTATCGGTTCTTGCCAGCACAAGCTTTTTGACAGTGAAATCAGTGTATCTGTAATAATAATGCATTGAAAAAGGCAACAGAATTTGTAAATGCTCTAGTGGGAAAAAGATATATCTTTGGAACATAATGTAAGTATCTGGGAAGTTCCGTGTTTATTGAACAACCCTCACTGAAATACCAACCCCAGCATGACTTATTTGAGAGTCGTGTATAAGGAAAGATTGCTGAGAAGAGAGCTGCGCATGTTCAGTGAACAGCACATCTGGATCCTGGTCTTGAATCCATTTATCTGAAAACTATGAATGGCCTCACATGGAAAAAGAAACTGCTGCAAGCTCTTCCTTGGTCAATGTACAACATTTCTCTGCCTTTCTAGGACTCCCCATGATTTTATTCTACATTATTTACTGGTGATACAGAATGGTTTCTCTGATAAAGGTAAAGGAATACACACAGCGGTCAGACCTATAACACACCACTCAAAACTGATCACAGATATGCAATACAAGTCTGAGTCTGTCTGTAATCAGGAAGTCGAACTCCATCTACGCATTTTTTTTTTTTTCTGAGATATCTTTAGCCATCAGAGGTAGTATTTTCCCAGACCTGAAGGTGGAACTCTTGTTCCTTTGATGATTGTTACATGAGTGACATGGCATTTTGCATTGTCATTTTTTCCTTGAGGAAATTTGGACTTCTCTGAAGTCACTGCTGGGTTGTCTGGGAGACCACATTAGCAGTGGTAGTAGAACTGGACAGTCAGGCATGAACATTGTGTTCATAATGAAATGTGCCAGGAGCTCTTCAGATATCGTCTGTTAGAACTCAAATAAACCCTCCAACCCTTTCTTTTCTGGGAATATCCTTGGGATCCTATTCCTTCTTTTGCTGCTGTGTATGTAGACTTCTTGGTCTTCTTCTGAAGTCATCAAGTTTAAGGAAAAAAAAGACTGAGTATAATCTCATGATGGTACCACCTCCACATCAGATCACACGGAACCTCTGCCAATGTATTCTGCATCAAAACTACAGCTGTGTATGCTTGAGCTACAGTATACCTTTAAAAAAACCCCTCCATTTTATAAACTGAAAATTCTGTACTGTTTCAAAACAGATTCATAGACAATTTAATCCTAGAGCCAATTAAGATATGCCATATTTCTAGTATATATTTATATATATGTATATATATTTAGTTTTGCTTCTTTTGTAATTTTCTGAAAGCCAACACTGCCTCTACTCCTCAATTATCTCTAACCCAGACAAGTACTAGTACGCTTATGGCAAACATACCTCTCCACCTACATTGGATTGTGCTTTTAAAATATCTCACATTAACACCCGTTTTAGACACCTTTCATAACTTTCTTCTGGACTCTTCCCAATATTTAACATCCTGTTGAAGTGTAAGTGCCCAAACATTGAATGTATTATTTTGATAATGGTTTTATTAGTTCTATAAACAGGGGTAGTACGCATTCCAGTTGTATTTGATGTTCCGCCGGTTTTGCTCCAGAGTATGGCTAGTAAAAGCTTTGTTCTGAAAGCTCATGTGCAGCTGAAAATGTAGCATAATGTCCAGGTCCTCTTTAGCCCTGCCTCATGGCAGTCATCCTCCCTGAGGCTCCAGGTGTGGCTTTGAGGCTTTATCTTGCATGTACAACCTCCACTTTGACTGTCTTCAGAGGAGTACTTTTACAAGAGAGATCTTACAAAGTAATTCAAAGGCATTTATTTAAGTGATCTGCTCTTATTTTTATTTACAACAGCAAAGTAATGATTCAGTATTTTTGTCTAGGTCACTTCTAGGCCAAGAATAACACCATCCAAAAAGACAAACTTCTGACACATCTTCAGTTACAATTCCTTCTCTTCAGAACTGTCAGGAGAATCAGTTAATGTGAACTATGCAGATAGTGCAGGGGGGCTGGACTAGCTGATCACGAGAGGTTCCTCCCAATCCTAACGGTTCTGTCATTCTGTATTCCAAGAATCTAAATTCTACCTCTTTCAGCTTAAATACATTCCCCCTTGTCCCATTGCTACATGTCTTTGTAAAAGGTTCCTCTCCAGATTTCCTTTAGGCTCCCTCTAGGTATTGGAAGGCTGTTGTAAGGTCACCTCAGAGCATTCTCTTCTCCAGGCTGAACAAGCCCAACTCTTTCCGCCTGTCTTCGTAGGAGAGGTGCTCCAGCCCTCTGACCATCTTCATGGCCCTCCTCTGGACTTGCTCAAGCAGGTCCATGTCCTTCTTATGTTGAGAGCCCCAGAGCTCAGGTGCAAGACCTTGCTGTTAGAAACACTGAAGGTTAGTGAGGGGAGAAAGAAGCCTCACTGCCACGGGCTGGTCAGTGTTTGTCCCTTACACATTGATGCCCTTTATCCCCAGGGCCTCACCTGACAATTTGGCATTGCCTACCTTATGTGTCAAGGCACGCAAAATGTTGGTAGCAGAGACATTAAGAGAAGTTCTTTAAATGATGGTGGGAACATTTGACCCTCCTTTACAAGAGAAAACCTACCTTTTCACTCCCGAAGAGCCCTTACCCCAGTCACCAGCTACTCCCTCCCTGTCCAACTCAGCCTCTTCTTCACTTCTTCTTCCTCCTCCCCTTCCCGCCCCGCCCCAAGAGTCACGGAGGGGAATAAACATGAGGCAAACCGCCCCAAGCGCGGTGTGTGTGTGTGGCGGGCGGGGGCTGGGCTGCTTCCCGCTGAGGGGGAGCCCTGCTCGCCGGCTCCCGCGCAAAGTCCCGCGGTCCTCGTTTCGGCCGCTGCCGCCACACGGTGAGAGGCCGCGGGCGGTCGGGGTGGACGGGAGCACACGGCGGGCGGGGGCGAGACCAGCAGGGAACGGAGGGAGGGGGCAACTGGCAGGGCGAGCAGCGGGACTTGGTGGCTGCCGGGCCGTCACCGGCGGCGGCCCAGCTGCTTTCGCTTTCGCTTGTCGCGTCGGGGAGGCGAGAGGGGCGCCGGGGCCTGGCCGACGGCCGGCGTACCTGGGCTTGGTTACTGCGGACGTGGCCGGCCGGTAGGGACCCGCAGCGCGGTCTGTGGCGGGGAGCGGAGCGCCGCTTCCTTGCCCGGGTTCCGGCCCCTCAGCAAGGGCCGCGGCCGGGCGCCGCCCCACACGGGAGGCGAGGTGCCCCGTCGCCCGCCGTCCCCATCCGCGGCGACGCTCCCCGGCCGCCGCCCGTTTGCGGGCCCGG
>JANHGB010054163.1:0-15371 GCA_026283785.1 Coracopsis vasa
GTGTTTTCTAACACTTGAGACTTAGGAGCTTAACCTTGTAAACTTACTGTTCTTTTCAACAGATTTTACATGTAATGGCACAGAGCGCTTGGACACAAAGGCTTTGTCGCCCTCTGAATCATAAACACTCTCCTTGGCAAGCAGCAGTAGTGAGTATTGTCTTTGCCTCCTAAAAATGTGGGTTTGTTTTTACAGTCTGTAGCTAATTTGGGGTATGGATGGTCCTGTAGGTAAATAATAATCTAATTCCCCCCCAGTACTGGGATAGAAATACTTTTTGCTCCTGTTCCTATTGGGTGAGCTAATATGGCTTAAATATTGTAGCTCCACTAGCGATGAATTTGTCACATTGCTGTAGTTTAGGTGGAAGTTCTTGCAGTTAACTGTTTGTGTGTGTTAGTTTTGTGCTGTGTAACCATACTTCTCTCTCAGATAACATTATTCTTTTTATGAGCACGGCCTCCATTCACACAGTGGGTTAGCCAGCACCATATTCTTGTTTGCAAATTGCTTTAGAGCAGCTTTGAGCTCTTCCCTGGGGTCAGTACAAATCAAAGCCGAGAACTGATGCCAAAACCTTATGCACAGCTACACTTTGGC
The DNA here is from genome assembly GCA_026283785.1 of Coracopsis vasa. Taxonomy (NCBI): domain Eukaryota; kingdom Metazoa; phylum Chordata; class Aves; order Psittaciformes; family Psittacidae; genus Coracopsis; species Coracopsis vasa. The sequence goes on from JANHGB010054163.1 coordinate 601, forward strand.
GAGTTGTGTCTTTTTTTAATTGGATATTTTTGTGATACAGTCCAATGGAACAACAAATACATTGATAATGTGAAGGGAGAAGTTAGAAGAAATTCATTTGAATTCTTCAGACTGTAACAGAATGTTGTGAAGTAAAGGGCAGTTTGACTGTCATCTTCCGTTGGAGTGGGTCGTTGAAAATTCCTAGTAAATAGCATTCCTAGTAGGGACCAGGTGGTGTAGCTGCTCCTGCCACCCTGTGACCTGATGTTTTCATTGTATTTTTATACAGTGCCTTTCAACAATAGGCTCTTATTATGTTTAGTGGACTTTTTTTGTATAATGGGCTGGGCTTCCTGACCAGCAGAACATCTACCTCCCTTGATAATTACCCAGGAGTTTCTCTCTGAAAGCTCTTGTAGTACGATATGTTTACTCAGTAACTCGCTTTGCACTTGGCATTCTGATTGGGTTTTCCCATTTTAGCACCAGTTGGCTTTCTAAACAAAAATAGCCTTGCTGGTATGACAGTGCAGGTGCAAACCTGTTGGGCCTTGAACAAAACTAAGATGTCCCCTTGCCACTTTGATTTTTGTTTCATTGTTTGTTTTATTTTTATGCTAGAGGACTGAAGCTGTTATTCTGGGGCTCTCACGTGGTCTAGGCTGAGCACTGGGAAACGTGTCTCTGCCTGTTGCTTGTTTATACCACTGAGTGACTTCGGGTAGTGCTAATGCCAGTCAGAGCTCTGGGGTAAACCCCTGGCTTTAGTAGAGTTAGTATCAAACTCTCGTTAAACAAAGTTGCTGGGGGAAGAGAAATTCAATCCACCCTACTCCTACCAGTTTGATGCTAGTGCCAGCAATAGATGCCCAGAACCTTGAGAGGGATCACAGGTCAGCAGGAGAGCACCTGAAGAGCAGGACAAAGGAATTCCAGCCAGTAAGTCAGCTTCACTGGAGCCTAACTTAAGTGCATCTGTGCAAAGGCAGGTAATGCAAAAGGAGTTACAGATACGCACACACCTGCAGGGCTGTGATCTTATTGGCATCACAAAGATATGTTAAATGGAAGCATACAGGCTATTTAGGAATCATCTAAGGAAACTGAAGGTGTACAAGTCCATAGGACCTGACGAGATGCATCCATGGGGCCTGAGGGGATTGGCAGTTGAAGTTGCCAAGCCATTTTCCATAATATTTGAGAAATTCTGACAGTGTGGTGTAGTTCCCACTGACTGGAAAAGGGGAACCAAAACTCCCATTTTTTAATGAGGGGAAAAATGGATGACTTGGGGAGCTACAGGCTGGTCAGTCTCACCTCTGTGTCCAGCAAGACCATGGAGCAAATCCTTCTGGAAACTATGCTAAGGCACAGGTAAAATAAGGGGGTAATTAATGACAGCCAACACTTGCTTCAATGAGGCCAAATTGTGCTTGATAAGTTTGGTGGCCTTCTATGATGATGTTACAGCATTGAGAGATAAAGGAAGAGCAACTGACTTCATTTATCCAGAGTTCTGCCTGACATCCTTGTCTCTAAATTGGAGAAACATGGATTTAATGGACCATTTGCTGGATAAGGAATTGGCTGGATGTTCACACTCAGAGTTGTCAGTGGCTTGATGACTGAGTGGAGACCAGGGCTGAGTGGTGTTCCTTGGGAGGAGGTATTGGGGCAGGTGCTGTTCAACATTTGTCAGTGACATGGACGGTGGGATTGAGTGTGCCGTCAGCAAGTTTGCTGATGATGCCAAGCTGTGTGGTTCGGATGATATGCTGGAGGTAAGGGATGCCATCCAGAGGGGCCTGGACATGCTTGAGAAGTGGGCCAGTGCCAACCTCATGAAGTTCAAAAAGACCAAGTGCAAGGTCCTATACCTTGGTTGGGGCAAGCCCAAACACATCTATAGGCTGGATGGAGAACAGATTCAGAGCAGCCCTGAGGAGAAGGACTTGGGTGTTGCTTGACAAGAAGCTTAACATGAGCTGGCAGTGTGTGCTCACAGCCCAGAAAGCCAACTGTATCCTGGGCTGCATCAAAAGAAGTATGATCAGCAGCACTTGGGGTACTGTGTCCAGGACCTCTGGGGCCCCGAACATAAGAAGTATGTGAATCTGTTGGAGCAAGTCCAGAGGAAGGCTATGAAGATGATCAAGGGACTGGAAGCACTTTCAATATGAAGACTGGCTGAGAGAGCTGGCCTTGCTCAGTCTGGAGAAGAGAAGGCTCTGGGGAGGCCTTATACCAGCCTTCCAGTGCATAAAGGGCCTGCAAAAAGTCTGAAGAGGGGCTTTTTATAAAAGAATGTAGTGACAGGACAAGAGGCAATGGCTTTAAACTGAAAAACCATAGATTTAGATTAAACATTAGGAGGAGGTTCTTTTCTGTGAGGGTGGTGAGGCGCTGGCGCAGGTTGCCCAGAGAAGCTGTGACTGCCCCATCCCTGGCAGTGTTCAAGGCCAGGTTGAGTGGGGCTTTGAGCAACCTGGTCTACTGGAAGGTGTCCCTGACCATGGAAGGGGGTTGGAACTGAATGAGCTTTAGGGTCCCTTCCAACCCAAACTTTTCTATGAAAAAGTAAAGCTCTTGAAACTGGTGCCATAAGTGGCGAGACTTTTGAATAGTTTGAATAGTCTGTTCTCTGACAGAGGCACATATAATCACATATCTGCCTATACTTTTTGCTCTAAAACCAGGTGACCGTGTTAGCTGAGGTAATGCCATGCCTAAGGCTACAAAGTAATGGTGAAAGGCTTTCTTTGCAAAGCTGGGCTTGGTGCTGTTCTGACATGATCACGCAGACATTCATTTTTTCCAGAATGGTATGTGAACTGAAAAACCTTCCATCTGCTTGGCAGGAGCCTGCAGTGTGCAGTGCAAACAGATGCCTGTCTGACATCCAGGTGAGCTATACCAAGTGTGCATTCCCCAATCTCTCTCTGTAAAATGAGGGTAATTCTTTCTTCCTTTTGTAAGATGTCCTGGATGAAAGGTGTTTAATTGATGTAAAGTCTTACTGTTAGGAATGTACCTCATTGCTTCCAGTTGCTCGTGCTGCTGACATACAACCCAGTTCTTTTCATCTTGGGCATTACGCCAGTGAGAGAACAAGTTTTGACTGGTCTTCATGAAGTGATATCCCTGAGTTCATGGAATTGTTGCTGGTTTATACCACCCTAATGATTTACCTTGATTGTACTAATGCTTTTCCTAATTCTAACAGGAAAAGTAATTTTTGCTTCTGTCCAGCAACATTAACCGTGCTTGATTAACTTCCAGTAAAACCGAGGCTTTGTCTTTAACAAATTTTCTTAGCAAGCAGCAGAGCTGTTTGTATCCAAAACATTGTCAGGTTTCTCTCCTTGGTGCCTTTTCTTTTCCTTTAAAAAGACACTGCTTGCTAAGTCATCTTGTTCTGGAGGCCTTCAGTAGTATCTCCTTGTCTTCAGCTATAAGCAATCAGCTTTTTCTGCCTTTTCTTATTTTCTTTTTCCTTTTCCCAGGAAAGTTTTCAGCTCCTCAATATTCACGAGGGAGATCAGACGCTACAAATGCAAGAAGTCCTAGCAGATAGTATGTTTAGAGGGTATGTACACAGTTCTAAGTGTCTGTCAGGTTTAATTAGCTGGTTTTAGTCCATGGCACAGACAGCTCCAGGACTCTTCATTTCCAATGCATTCCTTTCTCATAAAGGCATTGATAGTAAAGTCAGAGGTCTTGGAAGTGGTAAGGAGAGAGGGATGTTATCTTCTGAAAATAAAATCATCTAAACCAAACAAACAAACGAACCACTTCATAAACACCCCTTTCTAGTTCTTTTTTACTTTCTTCCCTGGCCCTGTGGCTGCATCGTGCTGTTATGAAGAGACCTCTTAAGAGTGAACCACTGCTTTACAATCCTGGCAGATCCTAAAAAAGTCCTGATCAGGGGAGTCATTATCTAGTATCTGCCAGAAGCCCTGGGAGGAAAGGAATGGAATTTAGGTCTCCCTGAAGGTGTCTGAATTAAGAGAAATGCAGCCTTCAGATGCTTATTATATTTAATTGTATAAGCAAGGGTTAATTAGGAAAGCCCCTTTGGTATTTCAGGTGTTTAAGAGATCACTTGAAGCTGAGCAAACCAGGCTTTGGGATGTAGACTGAAGTCTTAACAAGTCACCCTGTGAGACTTTTGCAATCCTATGTGACTCTCACTTTCACTAGCTCATCTTGCTATTTTGCAAGCTATGACGCAGATGGTAAGGCAAGAATAAGGGATATTAATGCCTGATAAGCACTGCAGCAATTTGCAAAGTCACCAAGTAACTGAATTTGAAGTAGATTAGCATATTCATGGTCTGAATGCTTGCACGTATACTAGCACATACAGTTTTGCATAAATAATCACAATATTAACAAATTTGTTACATATTTGGCATAGGATGTATATTGTTTCCTCAATAATGCCAAACTGCAGGCTAGCTCTAACAGCATTGGATGTGTTTGAAATAAATAAATAAATAAAATAAATGGCTGAGGCTATGAAAATCAGAGATGTAAAAGATTTAAGTTCACCATGAGGAGTCTGTATGTAATCTAGTGCACATCAGGTTTTTGAGCTATAGCTTGATAAACTTAGAAATTCTGATTACATCCTTGAAAGCAGCTGTGAAAGAATAAAATCTATATAAAGAAACAGTTCATTTTGTAGGAATTTGCTTCAGCCAGCTGTGGAACTACGAAGGAAAGAAAATATAAGGCTCTGTTATGGAAAAATTGGGTTTGTTGTGTTAAGGTTGTTTTTTTTTCTTCTTTTGCCACCCCCCGCCCTCCGATAATCTTGCCAGAAAGTCATAGAATCATTGAAGTCCTCAGTTCATTTGAATATGATAGGATAATTGTAACAGCACCAGGCATTTTAGTGATTCCTGCCTTGCCTCTAGCTGCTATTCCAACAGGGTACAGATCCCATAATGTCTGATTACATACACAGCCTTAGGCAGGTGTCTTGGATACTCCAATGAACTGAGTGCAAAGACTTCCAACAAAAATCTAAAGCCTCTGGGAATCCATTTCCTGCATTAATATGGTACTATGGAAAATTATAAATTAAAAACAATGTTTTCAGTTTCTTGAAATATAAAAGGTTTCTCTATTATCTACTTGAGCAGCTAAAAATTCTCTTCAGTAATAGTACATTGGCTCCAAAGTTGGGAAATGCTGTATTCTTTTGGTTTGTTTGTTTGATTTTTTTTTTTCAATATCAGGTACTCTTCAGCATCTCCAGTCATAACTTTCTAACTGCGTAAGATCTGATATTAAAATGGAACACCTCAAAACCTAATAACTTATTTTGATCTCATAATTTGTTTCTGAAGTTCCAGTCGGCACAAAAAGTGGTTCATTTTGTTTCCCTCTTGTTTGAGATGTGTATGTTAATAAAAATCTACACCAAGTTGCAGCACTGGCTCCCTTCCAGAAGTATATTATGCAAGATAACAGCAGTAAGCTGTGCTCTGGAAAGCCTGTCTGAGAGCACGTAGTTGGATGCACGGGGCTGTGCTTTCTTCTGCATTGCACTGCTGTACAGATCATAGCAGGACTCCAGCATTATGGAACTGCAGATCTGGGCAGATGCACTTTAACAACTGGTTTGATGTGTAGTGTTTATGACAAGAAAACCCGTTTAAACTTGTGCTCAAAGTCAGCTGAACTTAGATCATACAATTAAACCCTCGCTGCACTTTGGTTATTCTCCTTACTCTCTTCACAGTAGAAACTATTTCCAAAATGACTGATGGGAGCAAGGGACTTTCCCCACTTTCAGAAGGGTCTAGACCATTATTTTACAATTATTTGTTTTAAACTGCTTTAGCTTGACCGTGTTAGTGAAGAGTCAAGGTTATATGCAGAACTGCATCAATTATGCCTAAGGATCTTATTGTTACCTCTTACTGCTGAATGAAATAAGGAAACACGCAGCTTGGCACAATAGCAAAATGCATCTTTGGGAGGTATAGGCACAAAAAATGAGGTATAAATTCCTGTTCTGGCTATTTGGTCACAGATACACTCTGCTCTTGAACCCTGCCCTGCCAGGTATGAATATACAGGGGGGTTGTGCAAACAGGTAGTCAGACCTAACCCTACTGAGGGGAGGTGGGGAGGAAAGGCTCTAGAGTTCAAACCTTGCAAAATCTCGTCTTTGCAAGGTGAAATAGTGGAGATTTAATCTACAGATTAGCAACTGACAATTTTTCATCGAAAACAAACTCAAGAGGCAGCTGTCAAAGAGACAGTCAGTTGCCTATGAGCGGGATTTAGTTTGAGAAGGCTGATCGCTAGTCAGTGTAACTCTGCTTTCCTGCAGCTGTTATGATGTTATAGCTAGGTTACTTATCCTCACAAATTTGGAACTACAGCCAGCTATACTGTCATAAATTCAACATGAGCTGCTTGTTGCATGGCGTGCTGTCAACAGTATGGTATACAACAGGAGTGTGATTTTTTTTTTCTTTCTTTTTTTTTTTTTCCCCCCAATAAAAAATTCATTCCAAAGAATGAAATAGTAAATGGGCAAGAAGAGTAGGTCAAACTCTCCACCTGTCAGTCATGACAGGCACAGAGTTCTGTAGCAATAGGCTATAGGTGTTTGGTGGTGGAAAATCTGCCCCAAAGGGAGGTTAAAGTATTGCAAAAGAAGTTTTCTATAGAGTTATGGATATAATTAAAGTTACCTCAATTTCACTGGGGTCAAGAGTAGAGGTATGGATAAAACAAGAACAAAAAAAAGGTGGTTTATGTCCATAAAGCAAAGGCAGACAATGGATATTTGTGAGGAAAGTGATGCATGCTTTCCTCCCAATGACTGTGCTGTATGGCCCAGTGCCACAGATGATCAGGCAAAGCATTTTCAGATGCTGGTTCTTGCCGTTAAACCTTTTTGTTCTGTTAATTGCTTTGCAGGCAGGGAAGTGGCTCCCTATCAGTGCACAAGTACCTGGTCATATCTCATGTCTGGTGGCTTGGGGCAGCACTCATTCTCTTGGGGATTGCTCATTGTCCTTTGGATGCCTTCAGAAATTGTTGGCTGCTGTTCAGTGCTGTTGAATAACAATCAGGTATTTTCTTCTTCTTGTTTTCTCCCTTCCTTCTCCTCAAGCTGCCTCCGGTGACCCTCAGCCTTTCCACCCCACACACCATCTGTTGTTCTCTGGTTTTGATCTCAGTGTGTGTCTCTGTTTTGGGTGAGGATTTATTATTAGGATATGCCTGCTTTCTTTTCCCCATGTGTTTTCAAGATGGACAGTAGCCAATGGTAGATAACTAGGGGAAAATATGAAGAAACATAAATCCTATGCTGTGGAGAGAAAAACATTGTTCCTAATGTGAACCTCTGCTCATGAGTTGCTTTTTCAGTTTTCCCTTTGCCCAATTTGCTTTCCTAAGGGCACTACCTCCCACTTAATGCAGGTGTGAAGCAGGTGTTCTTTATGACCCGAAGATGCTCTATTTGGGGTAAGCATGTGTCAGCCAAAGTTACCACCTGCTTGCAGAGTGTGTTCTTCAACGTCAAATTCAGTGGATGGCTTGAAGGTCGAAAGGGGGTTTGTGGGTTTTTTTTTTGGTTACATGTCTGTCTCCTTAGTAAAGTAACCAGGGAAGTAAAATTATGGAAGTACAGATAGCTGAATTCTTGACAGCTTGACAGTCAACAATTTGAATGTTGACTTCCTTTGTGTTTACATATGGGTAGAAGGAGGCAGTTTTGTGAAAAATGCAAGAATTAATCTATGAGATGAGATATGTAGAGATTGACATTGAGACCTAGCTGTCTTACTGGATAGCTTGTGCTGGTTTTGGCTGGGGTAGAGTTTATTTTTTTCCTAGTGGTTAGTATGGGTCTACGGTTTGTATGTGCACTGGAAATAGTGTTGATAATATAGGGATGTTTTAATTACTGCTGAGCAGTACTTACACAGAGTCAAGGCCTTTTCTGCTTCTCACACCTTCCTATCAGTGAGGAAGATGGAGGTATAGAAGCTGGAAGGGGACACAGCCAGGACAGCTAATCCCAGCTGACCAGAGGGATAGTCCATACCATATGGTGTCATGCACAGCAATAGAACTAGGGGGAAGGTTGGTTAGCATGCTGCTGCCTGGGGACTGGCTGGGCATCAGTCAGCTGGTGGTGAGCAATTATTTTCATTTGCATCACTTGTCTGTCTTGGGGTTTATTTCTCTTTGTTATTTTCCTTTTCATTACAATTTATTCTTATTATTTTATTTCAATTAATAAATTGTTTTTATCTCAACCTTCACATTTTCTCATATTTTATCCTTCTGATTCTATTCCCCCTCATCCTCTGTGGTGTTTGGTGAGTGAGCAGTTGTGTGATGCTTAGTTGCTGGCTGGGGTTAAACCACGACATAGCTGTGATTTTATGTTTTCTTACACTGGGAACCTTTTACTCAAAAGTGAGTACTTCCAATGAGCAAATTGAACAAACGCACCATTCAGTAGGTATATAAAATTGTACCCTAGTGAACATTTCATCCTTCATTTAAGTCTGTCTCAAACTGACTGCAACACAGAAATACAGAGATCCTCCCTGCCTACTTCCAGAACTCACTGCTTCCTATTTTCTTTTGCAGCAACTCAGCTTGCATAATTTCATATATGCATATATGCTACCAAGTCTATGAATACCTAGTACCTTTTGGTTAATTATCTATGGGGAGTTGAGATCTCTGAATATAATTTATTAATAGAGCTGAATGGAATTAGAAGGTGAAACACAGCAGTGCTACGGTGAGGATAAATTTATACCAAGGTCAGCTCCAAAATGATTTGCATAGCTTCAGTAGTTTTCCAGTACCTGGAAACCTCAAGAGGCTGAATAATATTCTTACCTACTTGCAATTTATAAGGGCTGTGGTTATCTCTAATCCACAGTTTTCTAGGTTTTCTGTGTTTGATTTTGATATCCTGCGCTATTTTTGGAGTTAAACAGGGTTTTTCTGCAGTGTCTTTGGGCGTGCCTGAGAAGTGTTTTCTTTAGATAAAGAATTTTTTTGAGCAGCCTTCACCGCAGATACTTGTTTTCAGCTCAGTACTGGTAGGGGAGCTGTTTATTTTTAAAAAAGGTTACAAACAAGAAATACTTTATTTTTGATAGCTACATCAAGGTTGTGGTTTAGGAACTTGCCCAAGGAGGACCTTAGGGTCATGGTGACTGCAAGTTTGGAGGTTGGTGTGCTCCCTTCATGTGAGCCCTGCTGGTAGTGATGCTCTGGCGGGGTTTGCTTAAAGCCTGTCCCTGTGTTTTAGGCAAACATCCTACCAATGAATTAATTGGTGGTGATAGAGAAGTGCTGGTGTGACTGAAGTGCTCCGTGGATGGCACTTTTTGGACAATGCGGTTGTCCAGGCTTCATGGTGTGACCTCAGTATCTCACCTCCTTGCTGTCTTGTGCTGGAGTTGCCTGATGATGTGCTACCTCCTGTAGCAATCCCTTCAGTGAAGGGAGAGCTCAGTTGCCTAATTCTTCTCACCCCCTCGCTCTTTCCCTGTGTAAGAAATGGACAGAAGGGATATAGAGATGAAAATCCTGGCTGGAGGACCTGAGCAGGGCTGTACTGCAGCATTTCATTTCCACTTCTGTCTCTCATCTCTCCCACCTGGTCTTTAAAAGTGCTCCCATGGGTGGCCTGGCCCCAAACAACAGTAATAATTGTCTCAAAGAGTCCTGTTAGTGTTATTTGTTTTGATCTGCTTCTGGCCGCATAGAGCCTGGGCTGCAAGCCTGAAGTGTGGGTCTCCATCTTTGAAACAGCTCCCTGAGCAGCCTTCCAGAAAAAGATCATCTATTCTCAAAGGTATTTTCCCTGACATTATAGAAAAGGCCTTGGTTTGCTGCTGCTTCACTAGGAATGAGCTGAAAACCTTTGATATTTGAAAGCTGAGCTGTTATGATCAGATACATAAATCACATGGGTAGCTGACCAAAAGTGTTCAGTGTTAGATAGGTAATACTGATTAAAAGTGCTTCAATTTCATTGTCTTTTTCAGCAGGGCTGTTAATACAGTGTTCGACTTCTTCATTTTTGGATTAGGTAACTGTAGAAATCCTATATATATATTGGGTTTGCAGCATCAGAATTTGTCTCATGAATGATCTTGAATGTTTGCTTTTAATTTACTGTGAATGTCCACATTGGCAAACTTACTCTGTCAACTATTTATAAAATGTGAATGCAGGCAAACAAACCCCTGAGGTTCAAACTGAAAAGTTTTTGCAGACTTCATTGGGTTGTGTTTGTTTTCTATTTTCCTTATTTGTTTATTCCATTTTATTGAGGTGCTGGGGTGGTAGCTTGAAGCATTTTTGTTTGGTTGGTTGCTTTTTTCCCCCCACTCCTTTCAGCTCTGCAGCTCAGGAACATAGGGGGAATATAGAGAACTGTGACCAAAGAAATCAATTTCCTTGTGTCCAAAGTAACTGAATTATGGATTCCATGCAGTCTGAGCTGCACTGTGCTTTCTCCTGTTCCAAGCATTGATATGGGATCCATGGGCTCTGTACCTGAGCGTGCTTCCCAAATTGCCTCCATGAGATACTTGAGTAAGAATTAATGAATTAAGACCTCAGGATCTTTGTTTTATGAAAAGAAAATCAAGGCAAGTATAATGAGAAGTCACTTGCAAACAAATAAGCTCACTTCTTGGTCTCAGTGGTTGAATAAGTCTGTATGTATTGGCAAAATAAATTATAAAGCAAATGTACTCAGGCACCACATCCAGAGGGACTCCATTTTGCAGCTAATTTATTACATGTTTTCATGTTAGTTGGCCTGTCAGAAGAGCTACTTATCTCCTGCACAAGGTGTTATCATTCTTGCTAGATGCTGTTCCCTGCTAACATAAATAATGTTTCCAAGTTTAAGAATGAGATACGGTAAGGCCTACAGAAATGGAACAGCCTCACATTGGGCAAATGACATTTGCCTAGCAAACAAATGCACCTTTTAATTTTTATGTCACTGGCTTAGATTGAGCTTTCCCCAATGGTTTGTGAGCAAAATATTTTGGTGTTTGATGTGAAGGGGCAAGAACAATTAAAGCACAGGGGGCTAACGAAGGCCAGCTCTCATGCTGGGTATTGCAGTGCTGTGCAAGAGGCAGATGATTGTACTGTTGAGTCATGGGCTGTTTGCATTTTGTCCTTAAAGCTCCAGCTTCCTGAGTCAGGTGAACATATAATTAGAGCAAGGCTTGGCTTTTGTCTTGTAATTGTACTGCTGGAAACCCAAGAGCTTTGTATTGTTTCGGTGCACCTCCCTAACCCGAATCCTGGGCAGTAAACCTGAAATATAGTGTCAGAGGGTTGGTGGTTTTTTTCCCCACCCTGTGTAGTAGCTGGGGCTTAAAGGAAAATACATCTCTTAACTTGCTGCAAAATCATCAGAGCTGGTGTGCTGTGTGGAAACAACCCCACACGAAGTGCAGCAGGGTATGCTGGGGCTGCCTGCCTCACGCACTCAGCCTTGAGGCAGCGCCACAGCTGGGATCAAAGCAGAAGTCCACAGCTTGTTGCTGTACCCCATGCCAGAGATGCAGCAGAGCTTTGTTTCAGAAGCAGGGCCGAAGCCTTGCTCTTGGCAGCTCTGTTCAAAAGAGCTTCTCTTAAACAATCAGGAGCAGTATTTTAGCAATACTAGCTTATCCAGGTGTTTGGATTGCTGGTGTCAAGGGCAAGAGGCCGTGGAGCTGAGGTCTCACGCAAGATGTATGTGTGAAATTGAGTGTGGTTTGTGTAGTGACTAGGTGAAACTCTGCTGATTAATTCAAACTATAGTAGCTGGCAGTGGTTCAGACTTGGAAGACAATCCAGCTGTTATTGTGGGGTGTTTTTTTTTGTCTTTGTTTGTAATCTTTGCTGGCACCATCAAGGAATGTGGATTCTTTCTTTTCTTTTTGCTGTGTAGCCTTGCAAGGCTCTCTGTAAAGAGCGCCTGCTGACTTCAAGTGAAGCAGTGTTCACTGCAGTGGTAATCTTTTATTTGCTTCCTGAGAGGTGTAGATGTAAATAAATTAATCCTGAATTGCCAGCTTACTGTTGGCAACCCTCTGTTCGAGTTCAGGCACGCTCCTTGCAATCATGCCTGCATGCCAAGGAGTTCCTGGCTAATACCTGTCAACAGAAACCCTCGCTCAGTGTAAGCATCATGAGTTACCAGTTCCTAGACCGGCTCAGATGGAAAGGATAGTCTTTCACCTCTCTTTTTCCCTATTAATTTTAGGGCTGGGTGCTGAATGATCCAGGGCCCTGTTAGGAGAGGCGGCCATTTCCTTAGGAATGGAATGCTGTTTGACCATCACTTTGAAAGCATCCCTTACCACCTGAGGCTTACAGTTAAAAACCTTATACATTCTGAGTATTGACCACAGACATGGGCTACAAAGGTGTGCAGAATTATGTCTTTCTCTGTTTCTAATGGATAGTCTTCCTCAACCATTTTATTGACCTACAGAGTTTCTGGGAATACTTGTGAGAAGTATAAATGCTTCATCCTAAAACTTGCCTTTGTTAAGGGGGAGCTCTTGATTAAAAGGTTGTGTGTCCTTCTTTGCATGGAAACTGGGTATTTTGAGTGTATATCCAACATTCTTCATTCCCCTGCTGTAAATTTCATGATTAATTAATTGTTCATGACATTTGTTTTAACACTTTTCCTACCAGACCACCAACCTCCCCACTTCTTAAGGCTGAACATCTAATGCCATTTGGGTCAGAGTAGAGCTCTCCCTGCCAAAGTGATGACTTCCTTGGCACTTACTGAACTAAAAACAAATCACAGTGTATCTTCTGCCTAGCAGGGCCATGTTTACATCAGTGTAAAAGCCTGTTGGGCACAGAAGCTCTTTTACCACGTAAACCCATAAACCAAAAGTTTTAGTATTATAGTAAGTTTAGGTGATTTAATGCAGCTATGAAAAATCTAATGTTAACAAATTTCTTGAAACACAAAAATTGGAAGTTAGAAATCTTGGAGGTGGCTGGGGGGTTTTGTATGTGTGTTGGTCTGGTTTTATTTTGTTTAATTCTTGTTGCAGAAGGGATCCTAGAAAATATTAGTTTTGGACTTTCTAAATGAGAAGAAACCAAGGAAAACAAGTTATAAAAGCTTGCATATGTAATATACATAAAGTGCGTAGTTAATACAAAGGTGTAGGCACAAGTGGATTGTTGTGAATTTTGGACCTGCACAGGTTTGGCATGCTTTCTGCCAGTGGTGAGAAAGGAGTGGGATTGGACTGAAGCTGTCGTAGGGCATGGAATGTGAGAGACCCTTTTTGGAAGGGCTGACTTTTAACATGCTCAAAGGAGGTGGCCTGAAGCTGAAATTGCCAGGGAAATGCACATCAGCTGTGAGTGACAGGGCAGGAGGTCAGGGCAGAAGGGAAACAGCAAGAAAAGGCATGACCCAACAGACAACACTTGTTCAGCAAAGTGCTGGGAACAGTCCTTGCAATGACAAAAAAAGGAAAGCAGATGCTCTTGGTGATCCTGATACAAACAGCAGGAAATGTGACAGTTTTGCTGAATAACTTTAGGTGCGTTTGATCTTGAAAGCATAATTTGAAAGGTCTGGTTTGGGTAAGAAAACATGCATTTTGTTAATGGAATAGTGATTGGAAATGCTATGCAAGTACTAACAGGTCCACAGGATACCTCTCTACAGATGCTAAAGGGTGGGTGTAACTTCAAAATGAAGTGTGTAAATGCAAAAGAGACTGATTTCAATACCATTTTCTGCTTACAAATAATGACCTTAGTATAAAGCCTGTTTATCTTCAGTATGAGCTTGAACGCTTCCCTCACAGATACAGTGTAATATAAACTATTTCTGTTTCTCCTTCCTGTTTGCAGGAAAAAGTTTTGTTGATTTTTTGTTTGTTTGTTTTTAATATACTGTAAGTATGTGATTAACTTTATGTAAGAAAGTGAAGATGACTTAATTTTTGTTGTTGTGTTTCCCCCAGCTTAGCTCTCATCTTTAGCTCTTCAGAGAACAAGATCCAGTGCTGTGGCAGCTGCTGTTCCTTTTGGGCCTACTGTACAATGAAGCAAGACTGAAATTCACTGTTGGTTGTTTTGTTTGGTTGTTTTGCTTGGTTTTGTGTGTGGGGATTTTTTGTCAGAGCTTGTAAATAAGATAAACCTTACTTAAGATAAACTATTTGATGCCTTCCCGAGGTTTCTCTGCAATGTTTGTGGATAAAAAAATTGACTTTTACAGTATGTGTGCAGTGAAATGCATTTGTTTTTAATTGAGAGTCTGGTAGAGATTGACTTCCAATCATAGCAGAAATTTCTATTCCCTTCAGCAACAGTGTTGGAAATAGTCATAGTTTGGTGACTGCTTTAAAAGTTATCTTGATTGCGGAGACAGGCATATTGTGTTCCCTTCCAGAAAAAGGAAGAACAGAAACTTACTTTGTTCTTCAGATAAAACGGTTTCTATTCTCTGTCTTTACACAAAGGCTGGAGGAATCCCAAGGACCAGTTAATCTATGCCTCTGTGCTGATGTGAGGTCAAGTGTACTCAGCCCTACCTAACACATGCTCTGCTAGTGTTTGCTCTTGAAAACCTTCACGGATGATTTTCCAGTCTCCCTAGCTAGTCTGTGTTTCATCTCTTTCTCAGTGCCTTCAGAATTTCCTCCAGTACTTAAGCTGAGTGTTGGTTATTGTGAGTTAAGCTAAAGTTCTTGTTTTCTGTTCCTAGTGGCCATGAAAAATAA
>JANHGB010054163.1:28166-51016 GCA_026283785.1 Coracopsis vasa
TTGCCTATCCCACATTGGCCTTTTTAGTCATCAGTGCGCTTGTAGTAAGCGTGGGTAAAGCCCTTCCCAAAATCTTCATGCGCGAAGTCAAGCCATCAAGCAATACAAGCTTAAAAAATAATCTACAAGTTTGTACAAGCTTTTTTGTATAAAAGCTTATACAAAATTAAAAAATTATAAAAAAAAGAGGAGGTCTGTTTTCTTACAGGGAAACATTATAGACATGGAAAAAAGATTTATTTCTAATACTCTTTGGATAAATGCAAAAAGTAGCAGAAAACTAGGAAATGGGATAACAATAGGAAATGTCCTTTCTATGAGTAATTTTCAAGTCTGTGGTATAAACCAGATTTTTTTTTTCTAAAATACTTTTACTAATTCTCTTATTAAATTCTAAAAGGTAAATTACCTTTCAATAGCATGTAGTAAAAAAAAGTTGTTAGAAATGCAAATTAATTCCACTTAGTGTTTGAAAACTATGCATGTTTTCTTAAATCCTGCTTTTGATCATGATATCTAAAAAGAGGGGTTTTAAGCCTTTTCTGTTCTCAAGAAGGAAAGAGGAGCATGTGCCAACTTTTAATTTCCCCATTTTTTCTAGTTCTTTCAAAATCAAAGAAGGAAAAGTGAGTAAAAAGGGCAAAATCAATATCCAGTAAGTATGCTCACTCAGTCTTGTCATTTATGGCGCCAGGAGCAAAAGTGCAGTTTTGGCAGTTGCTTCTCTTCCATGATGAATTGTGTTTGGTACAAAGAAAATGCGTCTCAGTGACCCCTTCTCAGTCTTCCTACAACAGAAAACTGATTTACAGTGAGAAAAATGGGTGCTGTAATAACCTCCTTTCCTCTAACACTGGTGTGATGTGGGCATACATGAGCTCTTGGCTTTGATGGAGGACTTTAGTGTCCCTGAGCTCATCATACCACCACCAGCAGCATTGCTGGTGGGTAATTTCATGCTCTGTCCTTGTTTAGCCTGGAGGAGCTGTGGAAGGAGGGGAGTACCCTGAGTAGCACCATGGTGGTATGTGCTCCGACGGAGAAGCAGGATGTCTTCCTGAGCTCCTCAGAGAGAAGACCCATGCTATTTGCATATCTGTGCTTTATTCTGGGCTGTCCTGCTCATCTGTCAAGGGTGAAGTTTTGCAGAGGAAGATATCCTCTTTAACACTGAAAAATGTTCTTTCATGCAGTAAAGAAAATGAGGTTATCTTCAGTAATAGCTCTAGTACACCTTCTGCTTCCTTGTTTCGCAATAAAACATATTCCTGGAATCTCCCTGCGCCTTTGCCCATGTATGAAGTTGTAAATGAGCAATGTGCATGTTTCACAGTGCTTAACAAGCCTAATCTAAACATAGACAAGGAAATGCAGGATGGAGTTGTAGGAGTTGGCTGGGTTAAGGGCTATTGTAAATGTAATGTGGAGGAGCTGGGACCAAAACTCTTATTAATGCTAAAGGAAAAGTTTGCTGAATTCCCTGCTAACCATGCTGAAAATCTTCCCCAAGAGGCATAGTTTAATAGTCATAATTTAATTTCATTTTTATTAGCCATCTTTGCCTAATTAATGTATGGAAAAAAGCAGAAGAGAGGGAGAAAAGAACTGTTAAGCTCTTCAGTATTTGGTGTTTCACCAGTGCAATAAGAGAAGGAAGAAATCAGCCCATTCTGCTGTAATTGCAGCATGTATTGGGACAATGTTGACTCTGCTGTCTATTAATCTGAATGATACACTGCTTGTCAGCAAGGCTAGTAAGAGAGGAAATCTAACTGCAGCTAGGTATGAGGCTTGCTTTAGTTAGAGTAAAAGCAAACTTTTTTAACCCTACTTCTATATTTTCTTTATGCTTGCCTTTAAATTGAGATTTTCTTATTATGGTAACCCACAATGAAATCCCCACTTTCTCCTTTTTTTAATCTTCTAGTATGTAACTTTGTTCTGTAGTCTTACTTATCTGAATAACCCCACAGACTTGGTTTGTTAAAGTATTTACTCACTTTGCTCAAAGCTGCACTTGACCTATTCTTGACGGCCTTTAGACCTTTCAAGGTTTTTGTATTGCTCTCTCAGAATTGAGAACAAGTTAAAATATTGTGTCTGATGGTCCTTTATATGTTGTTTGCTTGCCGTGTGTGTTGTCTCTCCCTGTCCATGTTGTGGTATCCATCTGTGTCTGGGTGTTGTGTGTCGTGTCCCCCCCCATTTACTCTGGAAGCTTGAGGGGGGATATGTGTGAAAATTCGTTCATTGCTTCATTCTGTGTGTGGGAACTTCTTCAAGAGCCACACGACCTGTGATGTATCAGTATGCCTCAGTGTTGATGTGCAGCACTGACAGTATGCTGTTTGTTCCAGGAGTCTATGGCTGAAGGTCACAGGCTAAATGTTATTTCATTTTGTATTGGGAAGGTACAATTTAAAGCTGACTAGAAGAAAAATCTGAAATCCAGAGCTGAATGGTGCTCACAGAGATTGCACAAAGAGATGATGAAATCTCATTGTATTGAAAGAAGCAAAATCTTTCTTCTTTTTTTAATTCTGCCTTTTCTGCAATAAATAGCAACTCAAGTAGGCGTTATGTTCTGCACAGGAGTTTCCTGCAGAGGGTTTGCTGCAGATTTGTTAGCATTAAGGAATACCTTGGAAGGATTAGGGTAAGACTCTTAGCAGACTAAGTCTCTAGAGAACATTCTTGATAACATGTGACTGACTTTTGACCTTCCCCTTTAAAGTGTTGGCATCAGAATAATTATCATGAGGCACTAGAGAAAATCAAATGTTTAAATGATTGCCTCCAATTAAGAGGGGTTTTTAAGATGGAAATGAAATGTTACATGTGTAGAAGTCCTTATTAGTGGTGGTTCTTCATGTTAATGGCATAATGCTTTTCAGACCTGCTGATCTTGATCCAAAGAGTAATTTTAACTGCATTGAAATATTATTAATAAAAAAAGAATGGCATGAAACCAAAAAATTAATAAATTCCTGGATCTGACTACTCTTAGTGGTCTTCAGATTTCCTTATCTTGCCCATCACCCTTTAATTCACAGTAAAAAGGGGATCTAAAACATGGTTGCTTTGCCTTCATGCTGCAAGACATCCCTTTTCTTTCACTGTCCGCACTGACGCATCTCTACTAGTGCTAGCATAGTCCACTCTGTGCACTTTATTATCATCTTTGTGGAGATGAGCCCAAAAGATTTACATGAGGTTTGGGGTTAAAGTCTAGCAGGCATCTGACGTTCTCCCACTTCTTTCACTCCTTGAGCTGTTCCTGAGGTAGCAGCAATGGGAGAGAAAGAAAATGCTGGTCGTACTGCAGCTACCCTTATAGACAGACCTTCAGAAGTGAATACAATGTAATTCCATGTTCAGTATTCCCACTGCTGTTTTAAGAACTAGTAGGTTTTTGCTGGACTTTGATCTTTTACTTTTTCTTCTTTTGTTTTTTTTTTTCCTTTTTTCCCTCCACTGGAAGCAATCATGTTTGTTCTGCTTAAAGAAGATTTCTGCTAAATCCCCTTGCAAATGGTCCCTGATCTCTGTTTGCATTTCCGAATCTTTCTTCCTTCCCAGTGTGTCGGTTTGAGGGAGGAGCAAAATCACTATGGCAGTAAGCTGCTTCTCAGACATGTCAAAGAAACCTGCCAAGATTTCATAGGTTTATTGTGTGCAGTGATGAGATTCTCTTTTGTTGTTCATCACGTAATCAGTTCAAAATAGCAGTATTTGAACTAGGATTTCACACTCCCTTATTCTGTCTCTGGCAGGGCCACTGTGTGTTTCCTCGTCCGTGTCAGTCTCATGCTTGCTCCTGAGAGGATGGAAAGGAACCTGGGGTAAAAGCTGCCTTAATTTGCTTCTGAAAGACAAAGATCTCATTATGGCTACTGTTTTGGAGCACTGGTACATAAGAAAATCGCAGCCCCCCAAGAGTGTTCAAGTGGGGTTTTCTGGGACTGGGTCACATTAGTTTTCTTCCTGGAAGGTCAGAAGAGCTCAGTAAAGCCAATAACAGCAGATCAGCCTTGTCTAAGCTGCAAGACTGAGCCATTTTTTTAAAATCATGTCAAGGGTGAGCATCCCCAGCAAGGAGCTATTGCTGCTCAGCCAGCCAGTCCCGTTGGGAGCAGTGAAACTCTGTGATAGATGTTCCTCTTGTAGGATGTGTTATTGCCATTGGGAAAACAGTTCCACAGCTCTGGCATGTGCTTACTTCAATCAACCAAATTAATTTCCTAACTCCATTTTGGACTCATTCTTTCAAATCACATCTGGAAGTTCCTGGGGTGCAGTACCTGGTTGCAGGTTTTGTGATCTTCCAGGCTGAGGGCCGTGGGAGTGTGATCATACTGTTGAAACACCTGCCCCTCTGCATTGCACACCTCTAAGGAACAGTCTTGGGTCTGAATTTTGTGGCATCCCCACAGTTATTCAGTTCCTCAGTGCAGACAAGTCCTGATCCTCCAGCTGTGTCAGCAGCTTCTTGTGATAATGCCACCAAGTCAAAGGATGACCCAGCACCTTTTCTCCTAAGTGTGTTGTGCTTTATTTTTTTGGGACGTCCACTGGAGAATAGAAGTAGTGCTTCGTGCCCAAAGACTGGGTTTTGATGTGTGGCTGTGTTTTGATTACTTAATCAGAACATACTGATTAGTAGTTACACTACTGCTACTCTATTGATACCCTATCAGATGGCCGAGTTTAATTTTACCTTGAGTTTGGAGCCAAATCTGCCTCACTTAAACACTTAGAGTTGTTTTTCAGAGGCATCCATTTCATTCTATTGAATGCGAGGGAAACAAAAATTCCTAGCTGAAGTTCTGTAAAGGTACGTGTTGGTCTGTGTACATTTGCAGTGCTAAAATAAGTCACCTGAATCCAGCCTGTACTCTTTAGAGTGCTTGATTTAGAGCCTTTTGTTGAATTTTTCTTTTGTTACTTGCTGGTTTTCTCCCTTTTTGCATTGACAGCAACAAAGAAACCCTTATTTCGGTGCAATTCCATCAGTCATGTATAGAAATAGAGCAAATACCTAGGAAATCAGAATGGATCCCAGAAGGGCCTCGTGGCAATTTCTGTTCCAACTTCAAAAGGTACCATTTACATGATGCAACATCTTCACTGGAATGAATAAACCATGATTTAATGCAAGACCTTTTGTCTTTTATACCTTATATTTAAATAATAGATGCATAAAAATTAAAATGAAAATACCTGAAAGAGTGATGTTTGGTTAATGAAGCTGTGAAATTGAAGCTTGTTTCTGATGCACAGCATCAAAAGTAGTTTTCATTCTTATTTTAGTAAGCAGTAAGAGGCAGGTTCATGTTAGCTGATCTAATCTGGTCCAACTTTATATTATTTTAATCTCAGCTGGTCCCCATACTCAGTTTTGATTTGTATATTACTGGGCTCCCTCTGGTCTCCCTTTCTGCTTCCCTGTGGCTGTTTAAGATCATTGATGGCTCAGAAAGAGTCAGTGTATTTTAAGACAAGCATGGACATGAAAGGTAAATGTCTGTTAATCCTTTTCTTGGCTTAGACCCATACCCCTGTATCTCTAACATTTCCTATAAGAAATCAGTGATTTATTTTTATCAAAAAGTGCCTTCCATACTTGGTGGGTGGTGCAGTTTTTTGTTGGGTTTTTTTTGTTTTGTTTTGTTTTGTTTTTTGTTTTGGTTTGTTTTTTTTACCACAGTTGGATAATTCTATGGAAGTGAGGAGGGTCTCCCTCTGCTCTAACTGAAGACTTTAACCACACTGCAGACACTTCTCTATATAAAATTTCTACAGCCTGCAACCTCCTGTAGGCTTCTCTCCTCATATAGGTTTCCCACCCAGTTATTATTGCTTTTATTCATGGCTGTGGATTGTTGGGTTTTTCCCCTGTGAAGCTTCTGGAGCAACTACTTGCATTCCCTTCCATGCCTGGCTCCCCCCATTCTCAGTTCCCTCTGAAGTCTTCCTTAGTGGGAAAGTGTTTTCTTTATAAGCTATGAGCAGCCCAGAAAGGCAGCCGTTCAGCTTTCACTCACTACAACTGTCACATGCATCTCCACGAGCAGCTAGCTTAAAGGAAACCAGTTTCCAGAATGTTAAATGTTAGCAAAGCTCACCCAGCACATGCTTGATGTGCCATCTGTTACAAACGGGAATGAGGATACAGTTGGGAAAGTAAGAAATAGGATTTGTTCCTCCTCCTCAGTGTGTTCTATGTGCCACTCTGTACTCTGCATATCCTGCCATAGCATCATTTTTCTACCATCTTCAGGTTTCCTTTGCAGATCTGACTTTCAGCCTTTTCTTAAAGCATGCAGTCTTCCCAGCCGCTTCTGTACTGCCTCTCAGGCACTGGTCATCTATAATACCCTGACTGGAAGTATGGTGCTAGCAAGTTCCAGCTGCTTTTAGAACAGATGATGTTAAGACTCTTGCAGGAAGAAGCAGAAGCTGCTTCTACCTTTCCAAGGCTCACTGTACCCTGGCCTTCAGGGATATCTTTCCAGTTCTGAACTGATCCTCTAGTTATTTCCTTCTGGCCTTATTTTTCTTAATCAGATGATGGAGAACAGCCAAGGCACACCACTAATTCTATTTACTATGCCTTATGTGTCCCAATTGCAGTAAATCTCGGGCTACGCTGTTCTTTGGCATCTGAGAGTATTGTGTTGATGCAATGAAGAAGGATACCCTCATAATGAGTCTAAGGTTGTAACTTTACTTCCTCACAGTAAAGTTTGGTCATTGCAGTTGCTGTCAAGCACGTAGATGTAGCCCTGTAGCCTGACCTATTTTCAGTATCTCTCTTTCCCCCCTCCTTTCACACGGGAAGCAGACATTCAGAATCTGGGTGCTATCTCAGCCCACATTCATTTCTTAAAGCAGTGTCCCAAAGAGTAAGCTATGAGCTGAAATGGGATAGGATTGTGCCCCTGCTTTTCAGGTTGGGAATGGTGCAGAGTAGTGGATACATCAAGATCCTCTAGGACTAGTGATTTGTAATTTTTTTCCTCCCCTACCCTGCAGGTGTTGAGATGAGGGTTTTCAATGGGTTCCTCCTCTCTGTTATAGACAATACTTTGTCCTAAAGTACTTGCTACAGAGTAAGCGCCTCACCAGAAGTGCTCAGTCAAGGACTTTTCCATCTCCCTGTGCCGCCCTACTCTCTAAGCATGAAGAATGGTAACTAAGGGAACAGGGTTCTGTGAAATCAAAAGTGTGAAACCACGCGCAACTACATTGCATATTTTTGACTAATCTGAGGACAAATGCTTAAAACCACAAAAAGACTTATTCCCTATGCATGACCTCACTGCATCCTGATAGTACAGGCCCCCTCACACACGATTTGTTCCTTACATTAGCAGTAGCACAAGAACCTGTGTTAATGGCTTTCAGAGAGGTGAGACGAATTTTTAAAAGTGGTAAATCTGGAATAAAATTTTTGGTTTGGCGGGGTGTATTTTGGACTTTTTGGTGCGTGGTATGGGGGTGGGGTTTTTTGTTTGTTGGGTTTTTGTTTGTTTGTTTGGTTGGTTTTTTATTTTGGTTTTATTTTTGTTCAAGTCAGCTCCTTAGGATGTATGCTGGAAACCAAGAGGGTACTGGAACATAACAGCAGTGTTTATGAATGCATCAGACCTTGATAATAGCCAGCTTTCAGACTGATTCAACTGTCAGGAATACCAAGTGTATGACTTCAATGTAAACATCTGAGAATAGAACACAAATACTTGCTGTTTCCATATTTATATAAAAAGAGATTTATAGTAATTCTTGATGGTGAATCTGCCTTGCTTTGGATTCAGTATTATACTTTGATGTAGTATGTGGGATCTGCAGACATCTTCTCACAACAAGCCTTAACCTAGTTAAACCACATTTCCCACAGCCAGTAAATAAGTGAGCTGTTATTGAGATCGGAATCCAGGCTGTGGTATACACTGGACATTACTATTGACATAAGGGAAATTATTCCGCTTTTCTATCTGGTTACAGTAAGACTGGTGCGTCATTAGGAGTTTTGCCAGAGGAAATCCGTATGTCTGACACGTAAGAGATCAGAGCTACATTAGAAACTCTTCAGTTGCTAAAATGCAGTTTAACAGCATTTCATTGATGCAGATACAGGGAGAAAAGACTTTAGCAGCATAGCAGAATACACTTCTGAAGGTCAGAAATGTGCAAGTGCTGCAGTTCAACACACCTGCAGAATCCCTAGGGTCTTCAACCCTTCAGAGGTTTCTGTAAGAAATAAATTACAGAGCAGCTCCAAATAAGGGAGAACTGGAATAATACTGTTTCCTTTTTTTAGAGTAGGATCAAAGCAGGCTCTAAGAGGAAAGAATAGTTCATACCTCCTCTTGTGAATTCACAGCTCTCGTTTCTTGCTAGTATGTAACATAAGCTGAAGGACTAATTTGTTATTTAGTGGTTTATTCTTTTTTAATGTCTCTCTTAAATGCCAGTATTGTCTATACTGAAAGGGATTACTTCAGAGCTGTAGAATAAGTCCCAGAGGATGAGAATTCAGCAAGGGAAAATGATATTTCATCAGGATGCTAAAATATTAGATAGAATTAATTGCTCATTTACATGGCAGACAATAGGCTTGGAGAATGTGTGAGATGCTGGATCAGCAAGAGGAAAAAAGAACGACGGGAAGGAGAGCTTTAGCAGTTTGACTATTTTCTGTATGATTGCTGCTCCCAAGTAGATTAGGGGAGTCCTGCTAAAGGAAAAGAGGGTAAGGAGGAGGGAATCACCAACTAGAGAGATCCCCAATCTTGTTTATAAAGCAAGACTGATAACAAAGCAAATCTGAATTGGGGGAAATGCTAAAGTGTTTTTGGTCCGGCCTGCTCATTTCTTCATATATTCCAACAATTCACTTAAATGGGTAGAACAAAGCTTACTTCATTATTTCCTTTAAATGTCAAACTGCTACTGGGAAGGACTGGTGAAAATAAATTGCCTTTGCATCTCTGATAGGGACCACACATGGCAGCCAAAGTACTGTCACTCTTTAAATATTGAAAGACTTCCAAGGTCTTGTCCCTGGCTTTGAAGGTTTAGATGTGATGTGGTTGGTTCTGTGATAATACAGAATAATGAAAAGTCTGAAGAAGGTGACAGACGTTTACACAGCACTTGAAACGGGTGTAGGGAGCAATTATTAGTTGTTGTGTTAATATCTGGTTTTGATAAAAATGACAGCCATATCTAGACAGTGTTGAGTGAGTCACAAAATGACAGGTTCTGATATAACACTTCTGACAGTGAGTGTTTCCCAAATACCCAAAGAGAATGTGTATGGCGTTTCTACTTTTACGAGAAGTTGAGCAGCATACCAATACCCCTGCCTTCCGAGAGCTGGAAAATCCTTTCTATAAGGTCGAAAAAACCTCAAATATTCTTAAGCCAAGTAGTTCTCTGGAATGAAGGGTCTGGCTGTTGAACAGTGGCTTCGTAAGGTTGGTGTGTCTTCATGTATCTTCTGACATCTAAAGTGGTTTGAGTTTTGAGGGAACCCTTTTCTGCCTTCACGATGTTTGTCTTCCTCCTATAGGGATTTCTGTGTTCTACTTGTACAGCCACCTTTAGCTAGGGGCTAATCAGTTTTTCCTTTCTTTTTCTTTAAATGTGTAGGAAGTAAACACCTGTCTCCCTTTTTGGCACATTTGCTTGAAACTGGTCAGCATGTCTTGGGATGTGAGCACACATGGAAAATCAGTCAGGCTGGAAATAATACATAAACCTTCCAGGCCAGTGACACGAACAAGAACATTTGCTTTACATTTTCTTTTGCCAGGCTTGAAAAAAAATTGTCAAAATTGGCTGGTAGCTTTAGCACTCGTTGAGGCAGCTGAGCCTCTATGTCTGAACCAATTACTATGGTTTAAGTGGGATTGGGCAAAAAGGCAGTTCCATTCAAACTGCTTTATTGGCATGACTAGTGTCACAAGCTTTGCCAAAAGGCATGGTGCCACTAGGGATTTGAGAGATTCAACATGTCAAAATGATTTTTGTCTTAAAGTAAGTGCTATTTGATTCTTTATTCTGCAATGGTTAGAACTAGAATTAGGTTTTGATCTCTGTTCCTGATCCTTAGAAGATCAGATAAATAATCTTGGTAATAGCAGTGTAACACTGTGTCAACTATGCAGATGAGAAATAAAGCTTTGTCTTTTCATCTAAAAACTGACAAAGGTCAAATAATAAGGCTCTTTCCAGTGTCTAGAGGGAATCTAGAAAATAGAGTTTGGCTTTAGGACACAAGGCACAAATCCCTGAACAGGGTCTTTTCTAAAACTGAAAGAAAGGCAAAATCCTTGCAAATGGTCTGTTAATTTGCAAGTAATTGCTGTAATAGAAAAGTGCTCAGTTAGCTCAGATCTTTAGGCACTATTTAAAATGACAATGCAAAGAGTTAAGTCCTATTTTCTTTCAATCAAATGTTAAAACAACGTCAAACAATGCCCCAGAAAATGTATGTAAATTATAAACAGGCTGGTTTGTAGTTCTCAGAGTCTGGTGTTGTGTACTGGAAAATGTTAAGCTGATAAAGAGTAAAGGGCTGCACTATTTTAAGCTCTCTTATCCAGTTAGCTGGCTAAAACTGTTTTATAGCTAGAACAGAGCATCTGGGCTGGTACACATAGCATTCATCAGTGACTCTAAATCTGTGAAAAAGAGCAGGGAAACAACAAGCTTGGAATAGATTCTGTCAAGCACGCAACATCTGAACAATTTGTAGTTAGAAAACCCCACTGATGCTCAGAAATCACAAGTATCTGCCAATCCTTCATGATTTTTCTCTGCGAGCATGTGCTGTTTTTCTGAAGTTCCTAAGTGCTGTCTGAAACAAAGTGGAAGATAGAACATGCTGTACTGAGCAAGGAAGCAATGAAGCCCAGCATTGAAAGGAGAAAAACAAATCAGACTGGGATGCTTCTTCTATCTCCCAACTATCGTAGTTAGCATAAAAAAAAGGATGTTAATTTCAGTTGTTTTCTTTGTTCCTCTTGAAATTCTAGTGTCAAATGCCAGGTGACTGATTAGCGCCCTGTTGCTCCCATCTAAAACCTCCAAAGAGGTCATGGAGTTTATAAAGGATTGTCTGCACAGGGCAGGTCATCTACTCACAGATGTGCCTCTTAATCTTGTCCGTGGCTTTTAACCTGAGCTAGGTCTTCCAGTCACTCTAAGAGGCTCAGTAGTGCCCTGATATGTGCCTCAGTTCCCTGGTTCTTAATTAAGAAAGTAAAAATACAGAAATTTACCACTTCAATATCCTTTCTTGCAAAAAAAGCCCATATGAAACATTAACATCGCTACTTGTCTTATCAGAGGATTTCTGACTATATTTATTTTATCCTTCCTCTTCTCCCACCCTGCCTCCCTCCCCCAACTGAGGAATTCTGAAGCCAGATCTGTGTTCAGAGTAGGAAGCTGAGCTGAAACAGACCTAATATTAAGTAGAAATACTACCTTTTTATTAAACCCCCAATTACAAGAAAATAAAATCCTTTTTTCTTCTTAACATCAAACTGTGTTATGAATTGCTCAGTTACATTCCTTAGAAAAGTGGAGAAAAATATGCAGAAAGCAACACTAATCTCTATTTTGGGGTGTTTGTGTAATTTTGGGGTTCTTACTCGTAAGGGTTTTATTTTCAAATTCTAAGTACTTTTACAACTGAATTTGAATAGAATATAGTACTTTTGATGCAGTAAAGTATAGATTTTCAGAGAAAGGCTACCCAGTGGAGGATATTGAACTAAAAAGGTGCTGTGATAATGCTGTGGGCTGATAGCACTGGGAAATTTCTGCATGTCCTGTATAGATTGGACAGCAATCTGTTGGATGAGGGGTGACTCTTTTATTCCAAATATACTTCATGCAGCACTGTAAGTTCACAGCAGTTTCCAGGGCTACCTTTCAGAACACCACCAACAGGCTGTGGAAGATCACCCTCCTCTCTGCAGAAAAGAGTGGAGAAAATCCATCATTCTGGATTTTCTGGATGCCAGGCATTGTATAATGCTATAATGGTGGTAGTAAATGTTTCCTTCGCCATGGCAGTGGTGGTTCTACTTCAGCTTAATGAGCTGATGAGTTGCCTGGGACAGGTACTGGCTGTATCTGGGAGTACTTCTGAGTTTACTGCTTTCGACTGGGACAGTTCAGCTCTGACACTTTTCCTGTGTGGGCTGGTACCAAGTGATCCATACCAGCTCTGATTCCTCTTCATTTACAGTGCTAAGACTGCCATCAGGCATTCTGCTGCACTCCCACCCATCCCGGCTGCAGCATGGAAGTACCTGGGCCTGAGTGCCCCACAGCCCATGTGGGATGGTGACTCTTAACTGCCGTCAGTGACCATGGATTGACTTTCCAGCTCGGTGCAGGGAGGGAGAAGGTATTGCAACAAGACTTCTCTAAGGCCTGAGAGATCAGCCCTGGCACAGGGCTTTCCCCTGTTGTTTTGTTTGTCTGTGTGCTCTGGGTCGGGTAAGATAACCAGTCCTTTCTGGGCAATTTTCTTCCTATCCAAGTGCTGCGATAAGGAGCTACCAGCAGTGCCCTTCATAAAAATATGGCTGGCATAGCAATGCACCACTAAGCAACATGGACTGTTTGAGCCAGGTGTAGCTGCAAGCTGTCCGTCAGCACTTCACCACCAGCGTGGGAGGGAGAAAGTAGCTGGAGCAGTGCAAGTAAATGGAGGTGGGCAGAAGGAGCAGGCTGTCCTGGATTCAAAATCAGGGGCTATGCACAATTAAAAGAGACTCCATGTCTGCACATTTACCTTAGGGTGTTTGCTTTTAAAGTTGGTGTGCTGTGAGCTATTATACTTTCCCCACTCTATCAAAGCAGTTTCTGCCAACCTCATTAAACAAGTCTCTCCCATCTTTGGCCTGCTGTGGAGTGGGAGGACTGACTCCCACTGTCTGATCTGGTTAGTTACTTATCCTGGCTCTTGCCTGATTCCTGCCCGTTACACAAATAACAGAGGCTTGGAGTTCACTGATCAAAACTGCTTTTTGTTATTCTTTAATGCAGAACTAACTGTTGCAAGCACAGCAACAGCAGATGCATGGGAGAGACTGAAGATGGAGTTTTACTAGGGGAAAGGGAAGCTGTTTATGAAGTTATGCGTAAAACAGTTCACTCTTACAGGTGAAGGAGGAGGGTGACCCCACCTCCTTCTCTGAGAGAACTCTTCCTGACAGCTAGGAGGTTTGCTATTCAGATCCTGCACAGATTTCATGCCTGTGCTGTTGTGAACCTGTAAAAGGCTGTTCTTTGCTCACCCTCTACGGATTCACAGGCTTGTTTAATATTGGACATGGGAAGAATTTTAATTTTCTGCAGCTCTCCAGGAGCTTTTCCTAAACAGCGATCCCCAGCCACAGGGGAATGTTGTCTGAGGTGGGATGGAAGGCTGAATTTGGGAACTGTGGGTTGAATGTAAACTGCAAGCTGGAGAGGCTTGGAAGGTATCTCTTCCATTAAGGTTTCAAGCTGAGGCCATTGTGTGGTCTTATCGTGAATATCAGATCCAAAACACAGTGAGGTGCTACTTTGTTTGTTCATGTTGAATAGAAGTAAGACAGAGGAAATGAAAACAAGGCTGAGCTAGTAGTTACTTGGGCAAGGGATGTACTTAGATTTATTTTTTTGTTGTTGCTGTTGCTTTGTGCTCTATTGCAGTATGCGTTGCAGCGCTGCTGTCCAGAATAACACACTGCAGGAGGAAATTAACTTGTCTTTGCTACATGGAAATTGGGATGTGATTTCTATTGTATTTGCAGGAAGGGGAATGAAGCTGCTTGTGACACACTATTAAATTTTTTTTTTGCCTCTTGTGCCCTTTTATTACAAACTAATTGTACCTGGCATTAACACAACTTGGTAAGGGTTATAGAAAACTGAAATCTTATAATTGGAAATATCCAAAGTTGTTTTATTAAAGCAAGTCTTGCCACCCAAACTCCATGTGAAATTGGCTTTGTTTGGTTTTGATCTTAAATAGCAAAGACCTTAGAGTCAATGTAATTCATTGTGCTCTATGTAAATGAGGCTGTACTAAATGACTAGCACATGTTATCCATGTAAGATCTGAGATGAGGTGTCTGGGGGAAAACGATAGTATCTGACTGATAAGAGTTACCCACCAGGGAAGTCTCTGGCCTTCATTTCTATAAAGATATAAGCACAAATGTATTATTGCACTACTAAAAGGCCAGAGGAAGGAATTCTTCTCCCTGCCCTTTTTGAGGGGCACTCAGGTCTTTATCTTTCCAGCTAAAAGCAATTTTTGCAACAATCTGTCTTCTCGAAGGATTAAGTCAATGTCAAAGACAGGGGAGGCAGAACTGTTAATTGCAGGCAGATCAGTTGGGGTAAAATTGCAATTAGAAGAGACGTTGTGGGAATTGGCAAATCCCAGGCACAGTTTCTTTATACCAAGATTTTCTACATTTCATTCATGTATTCAGACCTGCTAAGCTACCAAATTGTTAAAGACTCTAACAAAAAGCTAATTTATCAGCAATTTATGGCGAAGACATGGAAAACTTCTCAGGAATCTCATGTCAAATTGCACATTTTTTGCCTGCTGGTGCACTTAGTTAAGTGCACTACCTATGTCTGGATAGTTTTTAAAAGTACACAGTTTCACGTGGTTGACAACAACTGTGATATGAAAAAAACTATATAAACCCAGACTTTCAGCTAAGGATACTTCAGGGCTGAAACATAGATGACTGAACTGGATTAATCTCTTGTTCATATGAAAGAAAATATGATTCCTGAAAGGGTAGGGTTCATTATATAATACATGTTTTATAAGTAGCATTCTTGTATGAAGAACTTAATTCTGAATGATTCCTGTATAACTCTATTCAAATCAGGTTTTATGCAGTTACAGAGTTTGTACTCTGATCTTGGACCTGTGCTTCTCATCACTACAGCTATCCTTTAGAAATCATCTAGTGCAAAATCCATCAAGAATAACAAAAACCCAACAGCCAAACCCATTAAAATTCATAGAGAGAGCACTCTGAAACGTATACAAGGAAAGATGTCTTAGAATACACAAGCATTAACTCATACAGCTGAAGCAGTGAAGGTTCCATGTCCTCCCCTAACAGTATTCACACAGGTATTGGTTTATATATATATATATATATATATATATATATATATATTTGTTGGGGGCTTTTTTACCTTGATGTGGAGACTGAATGCAGGATTTCTGTCATGGAGAAACTGATAAAAGAGAATTTGCATGTAAAAAACCCTCATTACCAGGCTCTTGGGACTCTGGCTCCTTCAAATTCAGATACCTTGGAATTCAAGCTGTGATGTACAAAGTTTTGATGTTGATTTCACTATCTATTTGACTAGAGCTCTAGATATGGTCTGAAGAGATACCAAAGTGTTCACTAAAGATTGTTCTTACCTTACTAATGATGCCTCTCATTAAACAGGTAAATGCAGCTGCAATCCATCCACCACCTCCAGGCGTACTGTTTGGGATTGCAAAAAAAAATCCAAGCAAACCTGGGAGGGAGGGGGTAATAGTTGAGAGCTAATGTCAGACTGAAAATGAAAAATGTAATTTCGCTAGAATGTAGTTAACATCATGTTGTATGGAACAGATTCACCAAATAGGAGTGTCAGTTCTCATCTCCATTCCATGTCTGATCCTTGGTAAAGTCTGAACAGGACATTAACGTGATATATCTATCTCCTGTTGTATTAAATGGCGGAGTACAATAAAGAGGTTCATGAAGAATTTGTAACACTCAAAAAAAAACCCCAAAAAACCCAACCCAAAAAACCAACAAAAAACCAGAAGCCAAACCAAACCAAACAAAAATCCAAACACCCACAAACCCAAAATCAAAAAAACCCCAACAACCCAATTCCACCCCCCAAAAAAACAACTACGAACCCAACCCCCGAAACAACCTTTGCGAATGAAAATAATTTGTGAACAGTACCTGCCCTGAAATTTGCAGGAGGGTTGTCTTTTCATGGCTTTTTTTTGTTGTTGTTTTAGTTTTGGGTTTTTTTGGGGTTTTTTTTTGTTTGTTTGTATGTTTGGTTTTGTGGTTGGTTTTTTTTTAATTTTTTTTTTTTTTTTAAATAATACTGTTGCAGGCGATGTAGCATTTCTAACCCAGGTTGTGGTGTTTGAAATCCATTCGGTTCACCGTGTTTTTTCTCACACTTCTGCAACCCATACTCTAGTCAGAAGTGTGGCTGCAGCTCATTCAGGTACACCTGAGCTAATCTGGAAGTAGCCAAACTAGCTTAAGAAATAGAGATAGGGTGACATAAAGCAACTTTAGTTTCCAGAGTGTTCGGTTTTGGTTTTTGTTTGTTGTTTTTTTTTTTTTTAATCTAGGTTTCCACATGAGTGCTGCTGTATTTGAAGCATTGCTGGTGCTTGGTGTGATTTCGTGCTTGGCTAACACTGGCGGAAGTCAGTACTCCTGAGTGCTTAGAGGTCCATTCTCCCACCAAGAAAACTCTAAGCTAGCCTTATGCCATTTTTTAGGCCAGTAGTAGTGATTGTACAGATAACTGCCAAGTTGAATCTGTTTGATGTTATAGATGAAGGCTAGTTATGAGCTTGGATTTGAAGCAGGGAGCATGACTTCTCCCTTCTCACTGCAGCTATGGGCCTTAAGCATCAGTGCAACAGTGTCCTGATCTGGTTTCAAGCTGACTCAGACTAGCTTACATACGATGTAGTTACAACTTTGGTCTCTGTGTGTGCAAACCTGAAAAGTTAGAGGTGTCATGGAATGGCAGGAATAAAATTCCAGGTCAAGTAGTATTAATGATGCTGGCTTCTGGACTGTTCTGCTTCCACAATCAACTTAAGCTGAAAAGATGCAATATGTTTCTCTGCTGCTGTAGTAGCTGAGTTTTAGATGTGTCTTTGAGCACAGTCCAGAGTGTTATGTATCATGTGCCTAGGCTTTATGTACAGGAGACAAAGCTACCAAAGCTACCTCAGATGATAACCTGGCATTGTAATTTAGACTCATATTGGCTCTGACTCATGTTTGCAGGGAGATTTAGCTGCTGCTGCTAAACAGAGTGTGCCTTGTACCTATACAAAAAGTTGGAGGGAAGAGCTGAATAGGACTCTTAGTTACTTCTAAACTGTCCTGCTTTACACTGATAACATCTGCAAACTCTGACAGCTGAGGTATGGATACACATCCTCTGCACCTGCCCCTGTTAGGAGGTGATAGCCATTGCAGAGGGAAGTGTTGGATAATGAGAGATATCCCCATTAGCTTGCCTGGCTAAACCTGCCTAAAGAAAGAAGCTGGAGCCATGCAGTGTCAGACCATACAGCATTGTGGCTGTGCTACAAGCACACATTTCTGTCTGCCAGTGTTGTTTTGTGAAGGCAACCTTTCAGCAGAGATGTGGAATAAGTAGGTTGTGCAACAGGGAAGAAGACAAGAGGCAAATTATTTAACTGTGGCAGTAAGGTTTAGCAAGGTTAGGGTTTGTTTGTGGCATCTCTAGATATCTCAGAAGACCACAAATAACTGGTATGGGAAGCATGCTGTTGTCTAAAGTCACTAGTGTTGAATCACTTAAAGGTCATCAGCATGTAATGCTGAGGAAGTAGAAATTCCGAATACAGCCAATCACATGTCTACTCTGGCTAAGAGGTTTCAAGGTGACAATCTGGGACCCTACAACATAAATTCTGCTGAAGTGCTTGAATTTGGACTTGTTCTTCTCCTTCAAGGCTACCTACTTGAGTAATCCACTCAGCTGCTCACAAATAACGTGATCAGACTCAGAACTGCACCGAAGCAGTACAGGTTGGTGCTATCATCTATCAAAATACAGGTGGAAAACTTGGTCTTTCTCTTTATTCTCATTTTCACAGTACTTAAAGATCTACTTACATTTTACATTAGGTTATGTGGTGTATGAACTTATTAACTAACAACAGAGAAGTCTTTATGTTACATGTTTGCGTTTATTAGAATGAAAAGGTTCCTGTGGTCAAGATTAAGCAAAGATTAGTAATGAGTTTTGCATTGAAACCTGACTAAATTAGTTTCATGATAAAAAAAGGAATAATCAGAATGTTGCACTTAGAAAACAGTTCTGAACCAAAGATCTGGGAAATGCCTTAGGCAGAATTCTTATATCTGTCAGTGGAAATAAGGCCCAAGAACAAGTTTTGCAGTAAAAGTATTCAATCTAGTTTGTTTTAAAAATAGCTATAAAGACCATGCTTTTCTGCTGCAGGGAGACCATTTTGACAGAAAAATAACTTCTAATTTTCCCAACATACATATATATTTAAGTTTTCTAGTATGAAATATTAGCAATGGGAGGAAAAAAGATACTATCTCAGGTTTTTTTTGCCTTTTTTTTTGTTGCTGTTTCTCTTTTTTTTTAATTCCATAAATAAGAAGCTAAAAAAAAAGAGAGTTTAAATCATTCAGGTCATTCTATTAAAACAGTTTCAACTGCATCTTCATGCCTGATAAATATTCTATGTATCCTTCATATCACATGTAGGGGTAAGAACTGTAAGCTGAGCAGGTTTCATTCTACCTTGTTGATCAAGGATTGCTGAACAACCCCTGCAAGGATCAGTGTGTGACTGCTTGCTGGATCTGGGAGTCCTTAGAGATGTTATCTACTGGTTTAGGTTGTAACTTCTTTCCATTAAACTTCCCTATACAAGAGTCGGATGATGATGACTATGTCATGTGGCTGGGAAAAAGTGCCCAGGAGCTGAAGGCAGCTACATTCCCCTTGCCCTTCTTTCTCTGGCAATCCAAAAGAGGAGCACACTTCTGGCTAACCTTGACCTGAAAATTAGGAAACAATTTTTTCTGGGATGGCCCAGTCATTTTATCCAATGACTGAAAAACATATAGAATGTACCTCTGAAGGCCTTTTTAGAAGTATTTTTCAGATTAGGCAACAACTGTGTATCTAGCTTTAATTTAAACAAACACACTTAATTTGGTATGCTACAAGTCATTCTCACATTTTCCAGTTCAAAGTTCAAACTGGTGTTTTTTAAATTGTTATCCTTATTTTGTTAATATGTTCTACCTGACCCTCCTAAACCACTGAAATTCCACTTTTCCTTCTTCCCTTGATTAATACAAGTAGAATTGTACTTTTTCCAGATTTCCTCTAGAAATACTGTACTTCCACAGACAGACTAGCTTTAAAGGCTCTCCAAGATGTTTTAGATGTGCGTATATATATATATATACATATGAAATATTCTCACTATTAAACTACATTTATTTTCTGCCTCAAGCGCTTCCATACTGCTATTCCCTAACTGTTAGATACTACAGATAGCTGGAGGGAAATCAGATGCAGTTTAAGATCCCTTTCTGAATTATTTTGTCACATCAATGACAAGAATAATCTGATAAGTAGTGGCAGTTTCTTTTTCAAATGAAATCCAGAATGAGGCTTTCTATATCAACACAGTGAGCACTTAAAGACTGAACAGTTGACCTATTTTTAATCACATACAGGTCTAATAGCAATCCCCAGGCTTCAAGGCTCTGCCTGCTGAGTAGCATCTCTTTAATTGAGCAAATCCAGGTTCACCTTTTTCCAGGCTCCTCACCTGGCATCTGTCAGGTGTCTGGTTGTCAAGTGCTAGCCACCTTCCCACATTGTTAATATGTTGAAGAAAACAATCCCCAATCTCTAATGGTGGCAGAGCTATTCAGCCCTATCTTTAAATAATGCAGACAATTGTTTGCTTCATTGCAAGGAGGAAGAACCAAGGATTGTGTTATAAGAAAGTACTTCAGGCTGAATTGTTCTGAAGTGCTTATGGGGACATCTCTCTGCTGATTCGATCAGTGCTAAGGAATTTGTGATACTTTCAGGATCAGTTGTTTAGCTCTATTGCACTGGAAGAGGTTGGAGTTGTTTTAATGAAACTGGGAGCAAACTGTAGTGGTGTAATACCTGGGGACTATGTGTTGTGCCTCAGAAACGCTGTCAGGCTCTACCAGTGTTAAGGGAAAAAATTCCTGGTGTAATCCCACAGGAAAACATTGAAGTTGACTACCTCCCACCCCTCCAAAGAATATCATAATCCATTTGGGAAAGAAACCCTGGATGGCATCTCATTGCCATGGAAGCTCCATGTGGAGCACTATCATATCAGTAAAATCACTTTAGAAAGAACAAGAAAGGCAAATTGTTCCTAAAATATTTTACACATGTTGTACAGGTGTAGAAATGACAACTCAAAGATTTGAACAGAAATCCAATTGTTTTGTTCAGAACAATAAATCCTCCAGGGCACGTCCATTTTGTGAGATCACCTGGAAGCCTTTGTGAAATGCTTTTGTTGAGAGAACAGAAGAAAATTGGAAATTTGTTGCAAACCAGGAGCATTCTCATGTTGGTCTGTGGTGGGTTGACCCTGTCTGAATGCCAGGTGCCCATCGAAACTTCTCTGTCACTCCCCTCCTCAGCTGGACTGGAGAGATAAAATATAATGAAAGGCTTGTGGGTCAGGATAAGGGCAGAGACATCTCTCAGCAATTGCTGTCATGGGGAAAACAGACTCTACTTGGGGAAATTAATTTAATTTATTACCAGTCAAATCAGAGTAGGGTAATGAGAAATGAAACTCAATCTTAAAAACACCTTCCTGCCACACAAACCGATACATGATCGTAATGGTAACATATTACAACAGCTCTTGACAGGCCTAAATTATTAAGAAAGGTATACGGCAGCAGAAATTTACATCCTCAGTGCAGGCTGCAATTTCATGTTAACAGGTTAGATGACAAAAATATTTTAAGCAAGTTCCTGGCCAAATCCCAACTACCAGTTGACTAACCCCAAAACATATTTCTCTATCTGTTGTGCCAATGCAACTACTAGTGGATCAATAAACATCACCTGATGCGTATCATGGCCTCGTAGGTAATTCTGCCAGGGGTTCGAGGGGGAGCATGCTGTGGGACAGGGAGGAGCAGAGGGACAGTTCCATGCTCCAGCTGGACCCCTGGCCCTGGTGTTGTGTGTAAAACTGCTGCTGTAGATCAGAAAAATTTGAATTTCAGCTGGGATAAATCATATGGCAAAACTGAAAATGGCAGTGCTAGGTAGACTTAGGTTGTTGAGGGTTTGGCTCTTTGATTTTCTCCTCTCATTTGATTCCTCCTGGCTGTTTATTTCCTACAGAGCCAGTGCGCACTGGGCTTATACGGGTGGCTGGTACCTCTGTTCTAAGCAATTTCCTGCTTCATAGGGCAAATTTAAGAAGAAGGAATAAAAAAAATTCACCTATTCTTGTGTTGTCTAGCCTTCTGTGCTGTACTTAACCTGCTCCTGCCTTGTGCCCCCTGGACAATTTGAGCATTGAGGATGCTTATTGTAAAAGGCTTTTCAGGTGCAACAGAATGATTTTAAGTAAATGCGACTCTTGGAGTGAAGGGAGCCGAGTTTTGTTCTGCTTGTAAACAAGCAAAACAATGATGGTTTGACAAATGTTTCTCTTGGCTATGGAAGTGGGGAGATGGAAAAAATACTTCGCTAGTCTAAGTAACATCTGCATTATAGCTGTTGATGTACACAAGGACCTTGCACGTACTCATATATCGAAGTGGCACTAGAAACATTGAAGCATAACTAACTGAGGTAGCCTTATTTCCAATGTAATTCCTACTGTAGCAGATTACCTTCCTACCTGTCATGCAAACAGGGCATCATACAAAAAGCTTTTGTTGGATGAGCACGGATGTGTCTCTAGATATTTTTGCAGCATATCTCCTGGAAATGTCTTGTAGGTGAGCTTCTATTTCATATTTGCTGGTGTATGCACCATATTTCATATTTGTTGCAGGTGTATACACCACAGCTGCTGATGCTATGTGCATACGCAAAATGACTGCACCCCTTTCTGATGGAATGGGGAAATGATATGCATGCTAAGCTAGTCCAGTAACTGTCACTAAAAGGTTGTTCTTGCTTCTTCCCTTCTTCTGCCTGTCCCCTGCTCCCATCCTTAGTGACCTGCTTCTTGCTCTGCTTTGCCCTTGCTCTGGGCCTCACCAGACTGGTTGGTGCTTAAATTCACTACCCAAACAAAAAGCTATTAACTTCTTTTTATCCTGATTTTTTCTCACTGGACTACTGAGTTGAAACAGTTCATTGTATGGCTAGGTGTATTTGTCCCAGTGCATGTGCAAGGGAGACCATGGGAACATGCAGCTGGAAGTGAGGGGGAGGAGATGTGGAGAGAGGACATCCATCTTTCCGCAGCCTTGAGATGTTAGACTTGTTCAGTCCAGTATTGTGTAACTGCCATATGATGCCCTAGGACAAAAATAACTGACTAATGCTTAGTTTCAGCTTTAGACAGAAAAAATAAGGAGATCATAGAAGGATCACCTATTATCTCTTGCTTCATAGGTTTAATTTCTTTCCTCACGGTCTTATAAATAGCATCTGGTAGTTGCTGCAGAAAGCATTAGCAAATATATTTCGTGTAAATTGAATTTGTTCCATGTGTAATCATAGCGATCAGATTAGTTCTCATTAGAATTTGTTATTTAATAAAGTGTTGTCAATAAAACTGGCTGTGAAAATTCTGGTCAATATACCTCAGCATGCAAGTATTTGCATAAACCGATACATGCACAAGAGCTTGGAATAACTTTGTTCAAGTCACATTCCTGAAAGCTTTTTGAACTTGCAAGTAATCCAGCTGGGACTAAACGGCTGCTCTCTTGTAGTCATTCAGTAGCTAATATATAAAATAATGTTAACAATTAATA
>JANHGB010054164.1:8832-43682 GCA_026283785.1 Coracopsis vasa
ACTTTTGGTGAATAGATCTTAAAGTTAGTGCACTAATATGGCACATTCTCCGGTGAAAAACTTAGTTCCTTCACACAGGCCTTCAGCAGGTAGCTGGTGGCACATTGGATGCCCAAGACTTCCATGTACCTTGATACCACATACAGCAAAGTTCAGAATTTGGAACTAAAACTGAGAGGAGTTTTGGTTCAGGATTTTAGCCCGTTTTGAAAGAAATTGTCAATATATTTTGAATTCTAAGCCCTTCCTCTCCAACTTGGTGAAATTTAAAAACTCATTTTACTTCTTGTATTATTTTACCCATGATCCTGCACTGAGAACTCTGAATTGCATTTTGTGGTTCTGAATAAAGCTCTTTACAAACATTTTGGTTTAGTGCATTATGGTTTTATGTGCAGAAGTGATGGTGGCCGAGCAGGAGAGAGTTTCCACCGGAGCAGAAGCCTGGAGTAGCAAAGCAGGAGCCTGTCTCTCTTTCCTGAGTATGTTTTCCTGTAACTATATTTTGAAGGATATAGTAATGTCAAGCTTTCCTACCCTTCTCATCTTTGCTTGCTGTAATGTAGCAATGAAAAGGGTAGGTGATGGTCTGAATAGCTGACTTGAGTGACAACAGCCCTTGGATGATGTATTAGCAGCTTCACTGGCTGGAGCAATGTGCTTCAGGCCTGGCACATTAGAAATGACATTGCCTTGTCTTTGATTTTATGAGCAAATATTACAGAGCAGATAATGGGTCTGATTTAACAAAGGCTGAACAAAAAGCAATAAATAGCATCCAAATTTAAACACTCTTTTCAAGCATATATTTTCATGTCTTCCATCATTCTTTTGTGAGTAGCAGCATTAAGGCTACAAAAGCAGTTAAGGTGGAATTAATGGCCTTGTAAAATATTATTCTGCCTTCTCAATAGCTTCTATTATGTGATTATAAATCCCACGCATTATCAATATGAAATGAGATTTCTCCAAGTTGGTTTGTGAAGAGACCAAATCCAAGATCTTGTAGATCTAAAAAATACAGTGACAATTCTGTGTTCTGGGCTCATATTGAGATGCCAAAAGATGAATGGAAGTGAGAAACTGTCCTGAATTCTCAGGAGAGGAAAGAACTTCATGGGTTTGAAATAAGCATAAAGCACCTTCCCCCTATGGCCTCTCTGGGATACATGTTTCTAGTTCTAAATTTGAATAGTTCCTATATTCAGAGGTTAGGAAGTAGCACTCACCATATACTGGTTGGGAAAACATCTCCTAAGGTGACATTATCTTAGATAGTGCAGATGATGATGTGCGGCTGTGATCAGGGACTAGGCAGGAACATTGAAATGCTCCGGTCCACTTTGATATTCCTGTTCTGCTCCACGAGTCTCCAGGGCTTTCCTTTGCCAGGGCATAAAGCCATAGATTTGCTAAGATTGCATCCTAAGCAAATTCCATGTTGATCTGTCTCGGGATACAGACCTTCTCCTACACATCCGTTTCCTTACCTACAGCCTTACAGGACTGTAGTAGCTCCTACTTTTTCTGAGCTATCATTGCTTTTTGTCCCCTAAGAGTACACTCGTTTTTGGAGGCATGTTTGTTCCTGTTCCAACCCTGGTCCTTTACTCCTGTGAAGCAATGGGGACAGCTAGTGGTCAGCAGGCTGAATGGCAAGGAGATGTTTCAAATACATCTTTCAGTGACTATGAATGACCTTATTCAGATTTCAAAGCTTTAGGGCAGTTCCATACGGAACAAGAGCACCTGAAGTGACGTGAATCGCGTCTTGTATGTATACCCATGCTGGTGAAGGGTCCTGGCTCAGCATTTTGGTTATGTTGCAGGGATTTTTGCTCTTTAATTAACTATAACATTTCTTTTTTGAAACCTGAAGTAATGCTGTTATGGAATATTCCAGATGCCTTAAAGTGAACTTTACAAGGAATTCTCTGTTTAACAGAGTGCTCAAAGGTCTAAAATGTGCTGCGATAAGAGTCACATTATCGAGCTGCCACATAGGGGTGGGTGACTGAGTGCACAGGGATGGTCTGTCACTGATCCACTGCCCCTCATGTAATCCAGTCATTCTACTGGTATGGTGATGACAGTAAGGAAGGAGGAGTAGAGCTGTGGTATTTTAGTCTTGTATTCTTTAAGGAGTAGCTGTGTTTCTTTGTTAATAGGGCTGTGCTAACTGCAGGATGGCACTGCTTAGCTCTCTGTCGTGTAAGGGCACAACTGACTTCTCTGAATAGATAATAAAATGAAGAATGAACACTTGAGAGAGATGATTCTCAGTGCCACTGTTTTGTTCGCTTACCTCAGGCTGCACAGATAACGTGTGTTCCATATTCATCTGTAAAATAGAAGTAACACTCATAACTTCATGTGATATGATAGAATTTAATAGATGCCACAAAAGAGATCCTGCATGAGGAGTGCAAAACATGAATTCTTTTCTTTCATCATTTGTGAAATGATTTAGCCAAGATATGCTGATATATTTATTTTTAGCCTTTAGGATGGCTAAAGTAAATGGCTGCTTCATAAGAACATAGTTCTCGTAGTTCTGAAGAAGAGCATCTCTTTTCCTACCAGTTGTTTTCAGGATGCTCTGTGCTTTGAGTCTTTTAACACCTTGCACTGTGCTGGATCTCCTAGGGCTGTGTGAGTCATGCCACTGGCGCAGTGCGATTGAAAGAGGTGGAACTCCTGCAGCAGAACCTGGTAATTCACTACCAAACATAGGAAGAAATCAAAGCTCAATAAGCTTGGCTGCCCCTAGGAATAGAAGGGAAAACTTGACCCATAGCCAAGAAGCCTACTTTGGTCAGGTCATACCTGATGTAGCAGCAGACCTGATGCATAACAGAAGGTCTCAGTCCCTGCAAACTTCCCCCAGACTCTGTGATGAATACGAACTGGGTGGTCAGCTGAGCTACATAGAGAGTGATCTGGTGTTCCAGTACTCTGGGTTTGTGTGTCTCTGTATGTATATGTTTAACACTCTTCTGCTGCTGGAAACACACATGTCTGCAGGTCTTCCAAATTTAGACTAAAACTGAGTTATTTTTTAATATATGGCAAACCTAAATGGGGCTGTAAATCTTGACTAGTGAAATTTTGTCTTTTCTTTTGGGTTTTTATCCTCCTGTAGTATAGAAAATATCCCTGGAAATGCCAGAGTGTCTCAGTATAGGTGACTGCTCCACAGCTCCATTTCATACAGCTGTACAGTCACTTCTGAATTAATAGTCACAGAAAGAGCCTCTCGTTCAAGTGGTATTTCCCACTAGGTGGCACTTTCAATACACAGCACAAACAAAGCCTCCGTGGCTGACTAAAGACTCCTATTAACTGCGATTCAGTGTTGTAGTCAGTAATTGACCAAGCTAAAAAAGGCTCAACGTAGTGCTGCCTGCAGCAACTTTCACAGCTCCTTTAATACTAACATTGATTAAATCCCCACCCCCAACTTGCTGTAATTAGCTCAGATATTATTCCCTCTCCAAATCCCTGCATTCAGCCTCCTCCTCTGTCCCATACCCCCCACCAACAACCTGACTAACCTTGTCTCTCCATGGAAATTAAATGTGATAGCGTTGTTTAAAAGAACAAGTTTTATTTTGATTTGCCAAATACAACGAAATTGAAATACTGTTGTATTCCCCACTGCTAGTAAACATGGGAATACAGGAGTTCTTCCTCTGTTTGTTTGGAGGTGAGTTGTAACCTTTTCAGGGTGGAATATAGACAAGACCTAAGAAGGAGAAGATCCTCAGTAAAGTTGCATGATGTTCACTAACCGAATGGAAACCAAATGGGGAATGGATAGGGCTTTAAACATACATGTCCATGATGGAGTCATGTTGACTGATACGGGCTATGGTCACTACATGTTAATTTACTACCAGTAAATGCACTACTCACTGCTATTGCTCCTGTTTATTATCCTAAATGTTTGAGTGTACAGCTGTTTGGTGAGAGCAGAAGTGATAAAAATCCAACTGAGGAAACCTAGATTCGGTTTTCAGCTCAGATCACCAAGTTCAGTTTTGCTGTTGGCACAGTATTTAACTTATGGCAGTACAATGAATCTTGAGCTGTTCAGGGGTACAATGCCAAAATGCTGCTCTTCACCATGAGTTATGAACAGAGGAGCTCAAGTCACTGAGAGAACTGACCTGAGTTGTGTTTTTCCAATGGCTCTTTTTAAGGACACATGTACATGCTCAGCAGCTGAGACATGTGAGTGTTTTTGGGTATTAAGCTTGCATATGGCTGAGTGGTTTATAGGGCTCAAAATTATTCAGTAAACTCAAAAAGAGCCTGTAAGCTATTTATGTTGACTGTGCCCTTTTGAGCAAAGCTACTCTAAGTAGTAGGCTTGCAATTGGCAGCGTTAAAAATTCATTATGAACCAGATGAGCTGATTTAAAAATAAATCAAACACTTTTGGTTCACTTGCACTGGTTTGCTGAGTGTGTTTCTGCAAATCCCAGTATAAACTCAGGAGCTGGAAACACTCGAGTTTGATGTTAAAGGCAAAACTTCCATCCTGAAGGAAGCTCTGAAGTCTCTCATGTGGTGGGTGTAGTGATGGGTTTAAAACCAGAAATGTGTGGGCACTGAATGTGTTCATTTGGGAAGCTGCCATGCCTGGCATTGCCCCCAAAGTGACCTGATTGTAGCCCTAATGTGGTAGAGAATCTGTAGCAGGGAGGCTGCTACTCAGATCTGTACTTGAGTTACAAGCAGATACGGTGGCAAATGATTTCTAAAAGGGAGAATGCTTCAATGCTCCTCTGCCTTTCTTCAGAAGGTGCCAGGTGGGAGTGGCTCTGGTTTCTATACAAGGACCAATGGCATGTGCAAGTCACTGATGCAAGATACTATTCAGAACAAAGAGCTGAAAAGGGTTTGGATAAAGATGTGGTAATTGTGATGTGAGTCAGAGGAACCATAATCTTTAAAGATTCTCAGTCCTTGTGCTTCAAGGTTCACATTGTCAAGGTGGTTTTCCAGAACTGTGCAGTGTGTGGTTTACTGAAGTGTTCTCTAAACTATCCGAGTTCTGATTATTTGAAAGACAGTATATGTGAATAAATCCATCCTTGCATTTGCTTTGCATAATAGTCCTTGTTTCTACTATTACAGCTGTATAATAATATTTTGTACAATTTATAGAGCCCAATATTCATGAAGATCAAAGTATTTGCAGCTGTTTTCTATCTTTATATTTCTAGCAGCCAGATAAGTATTTTTGCTCAAGTCTAATCTGTTACACTGCAGCTTCTGTGGCTGCTAAGCTGAGCATGAGATAGTTTGGGGGCAGATGATTATCTGCACAGATACTTCTGTCAACTGTTTATACATCACTTGGCATAACTATATGGAATAAGGACACTTTGAGAATAGTCATGGCTAACAGTGCGTGTTTGCATGTTTGCTGAGCTTAATGCCCTACATATGCTTTTCCTGAATATCTAGTTATTTACAGAGCCACCACTAGTGGAACACAGGATCATCTCACAACCATTAAGTAGGTTAGCCTCATAATACTAGGTGTAGGTACTAAGAGAATGCTTTCTATAGATTGGGAAATGAGGCAGAGTATTCATCTGGCAAGAAGTCAACAGCACAACAAGAACTTTTAAGTACAACTAGAATATATCTCTTAAAGCACGATCCAATGTCTTACACAGGATGCCATTTCTTCTTCTTTATGCTTGTTAAATCATGACTGAGCATATGACCTTGTGTGCATGATGTGCTGAAGCAGAGAAACTGATGGTGAGCTCAGTGGCAATGTCAGAACTGGGAGGGGAAAAACAAAAGCCGTGTTCGAACTCTTCCTTTGTATCCTGACTTATTTTTGCAAACAAACCTGTTGAAGAGAGACATACACTCAGTTCTAGTATATGGATTTTGG
This sequence comes from Coracopsis vasa, assembly GCA_026283785.1. NCBI lineage: Eukaryota > Metazoa > Chordata > Aves > Psittaciformes > Psittacidae > Coracopsis > Coracopsis vasa. Next base: position 14,750 of record JANHGB010054164.1, read on the forward strand.
CAAAATAACTAAAGAATATATTTAGTTACTCCTTGGGTTGCACAGGTGGTGTCTCCAAAAGGTACAGTCAGTAAAACCAGAAACAAATCTAAAGTGTTATATATCTTCCTCTGGGCCTGTTCAAGCCTTTTAGCACTGAAAGGCAGAGCTCTGGAGAGGAAGGCAGCATTTGTCTGGTTCACTGGCCTGAATTTGAAAGTTGATGAGAGTCTCAGCTGGCACAATTCACACAGAGAAATGCTAAATGAAGGTGAAAGTTGCATCAGTTTATTCTCTTATTTCAATCTGTAGCTGTTAACTGACACCTGAGTTTAGGGTTTGGAAGATGCTGCTCATGTATTAATGGAGCAGTATAAAATAGCTCTGTAGTAGGTTCTTTCTTTTCTGGTTTGTCTGAAGTAACTCTTCCCTACCTCAAAAGGCTTTAAAATGAAACATCACAACTACAGCCAGGCAAGGTCCTGTGCTGGGTAAGGCAGAGATGCCTTTCAGTTTGGAAAGCAGCACAAGAGGGCTACTGCCAGTGTGGCAGGAGATCAGAAGGTACTGGGTGACTGAACAGTGCTTGAGGTTGCTACAGCAGATGTTTCTCCATGGCCATCAGTCATACAGAGGCAATCTCTCAAATGCAGAGTAAACAGGATTATTGTACCGGCACTGTTAGTTCTGCACAGCAGAAACATCGTAAGTCTAATATGATGTGTTAGCTTCATTTTTCATACAGGAAAATGAGGGGCTCAGATTTGCCTGTAGGCACACTGGGGCTCTGGAACAGAACCAGGAACTCCCCAGCAGTTCTGACTCTGCTCTGTGGACTGATTGACTGTATTTTTTCCTGTATCATTCACTTTCAGCCATTTTTCAGCTTTACTTGGTTCTCGAACATTCCCCATCTCCCTATGAGTCATGTCCTGGTTGTTCTCTTCAGAGTTGCTCAGGACCCAGCTGTGAATATCCCCCAGTGATCTTATTTGGCATTTCTCAGAAAAGTGGTGTTTTATAGCTAGAATAGCTGTGTATGATATGTCAAAATGTCATTCTCATCCTTGCAGCAGTACTCTGAATCTTCACAGCTGGTCAGAGTGGACTAAGGAGCCACTTAGGGCTTGTTTATGACTCTAATGGCCTGGATAGATTGACCCTGCAGCATGGGTCATGCTTAAAAAGCTCTCTTTCCTTTCAAAATAACCATGGAGTTTGTTATTTTCTTTGTATCTCAGAGTACAGGTGGTAAAGAATGGCAGTGTTAGTGTTATCCTGTTCTCATCCTTTGCAAGCAATCTGAGTGTTTTCAGTCACTGGAAAGATTTCATGGGGGAATTCTGGGGTGTTTTTCCGATGGGGATGAGAATTTCTTCTAGTCCTACACTAAGCCCTTCCACAAAGTGGTTGCTCAGAAGAACATTAGGACAAATGGATAATGATTATCCCAGCTTTGTGCTAAAATTCAGCTGGTTTAAATGTCTTGGTTTAAATGTCTTTGGTTTTAAATGTCTCTGATGTAAAAGTCTTGGTTTTGAATTGGCAAAATTAAAAAAGCTCTTTCATTAACATCAAGGGTTCTGTCTTACAGCCTTAACTCCCACAGCCTGATGTACTGGGTGTTCTTGAACCTTTAAGCTGCAAAACTGATACAACTCCAGCAACTTTCTAAAAAGAATGAGATATTAAGGTGCAGTCTTAGCAATTATAACACATTGATTTAATTAAATACAATATTAGAAGCTCCAGTTTGTAGAATTCTATAATAATGTTGATTATTTCAATGACAGTTCTTATCTTTTCTTTGTGATGTGAGTGTCCCTTCCTACCTGTCATGTCATGTCCCCTTTCTGACTTCAAGCTTTGGATGCAGAGATTGCCCCCTATGTTACATGGGTTTACTTGGCACTTAGTACCTGTGGACTCCTAAATCTGCCCAGGAACTTGGGAAAGTGTTGCAATGTAATTTCCATTCTGAAAAATGGAGAGCACTTCTGATAGCTGAGTCTGGATGAGCCCCCATAAGCAGACTGATGAAGACTCTAAGATTTCCTAACTGATTTAGTGAGAGAACCCTCTGTTCTGCTCCTGCTAAAGAACAACACGAGTCTAGTCCATGGATGGGGCTCGTGTGTTCCTGTAAAGTGCTTTACTCCAAGCTTACTCTGTTGAAAGGGGCTTTATACACAGTATGTAGGAACTTTCATGAAAAAATAACCATTTATATAATCATAATTATTTCTATGCTATTTATTCCTCAAGTATTGCTCTGGCTGTAACTCCCAAATGTTTTTTCCTGCCATATTTCCTTTTCTGACCAGAACTATTTCTTTACTTCTCTGAAGGCACAGGAAGGAGTACTTGAGGTCTCAGGCTGTGTATGTTCGTTCTTTTTTTCTCAAAGCCTTCCAACAGGATATCCCATTTTCAAAATAAATCCAGCATTTTGGGTTTGGAAAACAGGAAGGGCAGGCCATGGAGTGGATGGCAATAAAGATTGCTGCTGAGATTTCCAAACTTGGACTTCACATTTTAGCAGAAGGTGCACAGGACAAAACCACAAACCTTCCCTTTTAAAGGCTTTTAAGGAAAAGAAATCCTAGCAGGAAATGTTAGATGGATCTGTTTGCAGTCTTCTGTCTAAAGATATATCTTATCTGCAAACAGTGCCAATTTACATAGAGACCAGCTTGTAAACATGAGGAAAATTCTTTTGTAAACTAGGTTTAGATATTAAGTCTGCTCATCAGTGCATGTCTAAACACTGAAAAAAGCATCTCATTCCTGTTGGTGCTGTGGGTTGTTTTTCGGTTTGGGGGATTTTTTTCCCTTCTACTACAGTCATGGCACAAAAAATTAATGAGCCATCTGCTGAAACACAGTTTTGCTCAGTAAAGCAACAGGGAAAAATAGCAACTTCTTCCTCAGAAGAGCCATTCCTTCAAACTGTTCATAGTGATATCTTCCCATTATAGTGACAAACCTTTTCTAAATTCCTCTTAGATTCGTAGACCCTGAGAAGCAGCTCTTAAATGATGTGTGTTCTTTACAGATGAAACTGCTGAGCATCCTGGTACCCAGACAGATTACGTCTTCAGTCCTGCCTGTGAGAAACCTGCCAGGATGAGGTACCTGGCAGCTCCCATGCAAACACCCAGTGCTCTGTTCATTGCTCAGAGGAGGGGTGTGGAAGTGTGGAGGTGCTCAGTAGATAACATTATGCTTATGCCATACCTGCAAACTGAGTTGGAAACATTCTGTTGCAGTCTGCCAAGAAATAGATCTCAGTGCAGATACATGGATCTTGCTGTACCATCAGTGGCATACGTTTGGGTGTTTTCATGCCTTGCAGTAATGACAGTTTTTATCATTAGCCTTGGTTCTCAGGAATTTATGATGAGGATGATGTTACTAATCAGACTGCCTCCATTTGGGTTATCCCTTGTAATCCCAAACCTCATCTGGCATGTAAACATTTTTAAGCATTTACTACAATCAGGATGTTCTTCTATCTCATCCAAAAAGTCTTGTTTTATAAAATCTGGGCTTAGATGCTTCCTGTCCTGACTGATCCACTATAGAAAAAGAACCCCCACAAACCACATAAACAGGGTCTGGTATCTCTATTTCTAGAGAACCAGACAGAAATCAGCACAAGTACAGCATGGTGAGTTCTTTCTTGCTCTAGAAATGGTTGGGAAGGGAACAGTAACGATGCTTTGGTAGGTTTAGATAGTTTTAAGAAAGACTGATGAGTATTGCAAATTAGATTACTAGTATTACAGTTGTAAACAAGGGAAGAGTTGCATCTTCCTCCTGTTCGTAGCTGCTACTGATTATGAACATGTTAGCTATAGGGGATGTAATTTGGTTTCAAGACATGTCAAAGTGATATTCCATGTCCACTGAATTCATCTGATTTTGCCTAATAAGTAAGCGGCAGCAGAAAGTGCTCCAGCTGGTGCTCAGAGCTGCTTTTGCAGCAAATGGCCCTGTTGCTATGAGACAACAGGGAACCTCAGCTTGCTGCAGTGCCTGGTCTGACCCACACCCAGTACAGAAGGTCTGTTCCTGCCAGATGATGCAGCCTGAGTGAGTCTCAGTATTTTACAGGACCTGTTGAAGACTTATTAAAATGATATTGGGATGTCACCAGAAAGAGAAAGAACCAGACTTATTTGGGATGTAGATTTACAAGGAATGATGCAAATTACGGATTCCCTTTAAACCAAGAAGATTACAGATGGGAATGGACCCCATCTGTAGGTTTTGCACATCCTGCATGCCTCATGGATCAGGGAAGAGAAACTCAGGCACAAAGACCTGCAGGTCTGCACAAAGATCTAGTGACACATCAAAGGGAGAGGCTTTTATTTATAAATTGTTCTGTAAAATGTCAATACACAATAGGAAGAGATAAAGGAGACACTCTGTTTGCCTCCATTCATAGGCATCAGGCCAGAGAATACTGTAAGATGTCTGAGAGTCTTTGAGCCCAGTGACTCTTTGAATGTCTGCTTAACACTAAATTCTTTGAAGCTAATTATAAACCTAGCATATATATATCAAGCCATGATGTCTTAAAATGAGGAAGTTGGGAATGTGTTACAGTTTTGTAATGTCAATAGAACTAGAGTATTTCTTCTTGCTGTTTCCAGTTCCATCAATGGAAGGTCTAAGCAAACACTGGTTTGTGAAAGGGGTTTTGAGCTTGGAATGTGGAATTACTGTTGCATCTTTTATTCTAGAATAATCAGTGTGAGCTGTTTCACGTGCTTCTTTGGCCATGGCTTTGTATGCTGAAATCACAAAACAGTGTTGTGTATAGATGTGATGAGAGAAGGATTCTGCACAAGCAGTAACTGGGTGGTATTCCTGTCAGATGATAAGATTTTATAGCTTTGAAACACAACCTGAGTGCACAGCTCAGGAAATGGCTCCCTCGTGCATCTCTGTTTGTGGTCACATTGAAATCCAGGTAGAGCAAAGCTCGACAGATTTAATAGAATAACTTGTTTATTTTCAGCCTATACAGCTATATGTTTTCCAATACCAACACAAATGCTGTCATGAATAAGCAAGTGTGTGACAAGGAGAGCTTTTAAAACAAGATGTGACTGTTATTTTCTCTCTAGTATCTGTAGCCCAAAAGCACAGTGCAACTGCTCACAAACAGGCTTGGAGAGGGGGGAGAGAACTAATACAAGATGTTCCTTTCTTATTTCAGCTAATACAAAGTGTGCTCAGGGTGTATTTTCTTTCAATTCTGTCCTTTTTTTCTTCCCTTTGAGGCACGCTGTAAATATTAGCAAAGAAAAACCTGACACGTTCCTTTGAACTGATCTTCATGTGTCAATAATGAACATCTTAAGCAAACTTTAACACCCTTTTGGGAAAAAACCCTTTCCCTTCTGTGTGATCAGAGGAGCTCAACAGTCAGGGAACAGAATTGCTTTCCTTGCACATTTGCTATATCTTAGAGGAGATGGGAGCTATTTTTGCTCCCTTCTGGTGATACTGTAAAGAAACTAACAGAAGCAGAGAGGCTCTTGCAGGTCCCATATTGCAACACAGTATATAGCAAGCACAGCTTCTAGCTCAGAGTTTAGGAATTGTTAGGTTTGTCAGAGTAGCTGTAGTCTACTCCAAGCTACCAGTAGCCTAATGGAAATGCAGCTTATAGAAGAGTCACTCTCCTGACAGTTCAGAAAAGAATGAAGTGTGAGTCTAAGTGTAAGCCTCAGCTTCCTCAGAGGTTCTTGGTGCAGCTCCCATTGGACTGCTGTTGGGATCAGGTGCTGGATTGGAGCGCTGTGTCATGGGAGGAGGGAGCGTGGTAATGTCACATTATTGCTTTGCAGTAGCAGGGTGGGCAGTAAGAAATGTGCGCAAGGAGATCTGGTCAGAGGAAGGCTTGTTACCTGTTTGGAGTCATGACATCTTCCAAGCCCATAGCGAGGGCTAGAGTTAGAAAACACCATTTAAAGGTGTAGCCAGCAAAGGCCAGTAAGTAGGGTTGAGGGCTGGTGTTATCTGCAACAAATACTTGCCAAAGCAAGCTCCTTAGGTTGTATTTTCACATAAAACCATAATCAGACTGTTCTAAGCTCAGCAGGATTCAGCTTCAGCTGAGCTACTGCTGCTCTCAACTGAGTCACCTCCACGTCTACCCCCTCCTTTTGCTGCAAGCAGAGGGCAGATGGCTGTTGCTGGAATTAGGCAGGCACTGTACCACCTGCTGCCAGCTTCTCTGTTCCTCATCTTTCACAAATGAGGAGGAGGAAGGGCCAAGACTTCCTTCATGCTGTATGGCACTACGTAGTATCTCTGAGGAATGGAGTTCCCTGTCCTGGGCTCAGCAGGCACCTGCTGCACTGCTGAAGAATGCACCAGAAAGCAAGCAGCAGTGTGAGAACAGGGGGCCTTTTACCCTGGACTGGAACAAGAGAAACAGAATTCCGCACAGCATCAATTTAGTGGAAACCAGAAGTGTTCCAGAGTACCAGGCATTGCTGTGACACAGGTCCCTTGGCAGTGGCACCTCTGTTCCTGCCCAGGTGGAACTAACACTCATGGGCAGTGTTATGGGGCTCATTGCTCCCCTGTTTGGGAGCAGAGCCTCCCATCCTGTCGTTGTCAAGAGTACCCCGCAGGAATCCTGCTGGTAATCCCAGAGACAGAAGGGGCAGCAGTGCTTGCCTAACATTGGGAAGTTTTATGCTTGGATAATGCCGTGTCATCTGACTTGCAGTAGTTTCTAGGCGCTTGTTTGTAGAGCACATGTAATGGTTTGTGGCTCTGGAGTTACAAATTACATGGCTTAAGCTGGTGTAGAGTGCTGAGAAGTGTTTGTCCCTTTTGTTGTGTGGAGCAGAGGTTCTGCTGAACATTCATCATGTAATTATGGAGGTAACTGGCTCCAATGATTCAAGTGATGTTTCTCACTTGTACTTTTGTGTCTCCCTTAGCCTTTACACAGAGGAACCAGCTCTTCTCACAGTGCTCAGCCTTTACAGCGTGGGGTAAACAAATTTGCAGTTTCAAGTGTGTTCACTGGTAATTCAGAGGGGATTTAATAGTATTTGTCTGATTAAAGTAGAATTCAAAGCTGGGGCAAGTTTGGGAATCCCTGAGTTCATTTTTTTTCCTGCTTTATAATGAATTGATCTTTACCTTTGATGTAACTATCACAAGCATTTCTTCTTTGTATCTCAGAGTGCTGTTCACTGCACAGGCAGATGGTGACTTTGATTCCTTTTGCCAAATAGCTTACAGTCTAATAGAAAATGCAGCCAAAAGGTGGGAGGAAAACAGAGAGGAGAGAACATTATTTACCAGGATAGCAGCAGAGCTGGAACAGAAGCATCACCTCAGAGCTGGGTGGAAAGGACATCACCAGCTTGAGGGTGCACAGAGAATGTGCCAGCCCAGGGCAGAACTCAGGACTCAGAGATTCCCAATTAAATCCTCTTACATCTCCAAAGGAAATCAAAGGCAAACCAGGCATTTGTTTAAGGTTCAGGATACTCAACATTTTGAACAGCAAATGCAATCTAAGGAGCCTCCCTTTGGAACAAGCTGAATTTCTGACCTCTTGTGGTCAGCTGTGACACTGTGGCATTTTATTCTATGAGTGGAGCTTGTTACCTGTCTTCAATGTGAAGTCCTGGCCTAAATTCAAGAGTAGATAGGCTTTTATATATGTATATTCAATCTCAAGAGAGAAGGTTATTCCTGAGTGGTTATTGAGTGCTGTGAACTGCTTTATGTGGCTTCCTTCCTCTGTTGCCTCCCTGTGCTATAAACCTTGTAAACCATAATTGAGCCTGAAGGTCTGACTAGGTGTTTTTGAATGTTACTTGATTTGGATGCCATTACAGTTGAGGTGATCTGTAACAAAGAAACAATGATTAAGCAAAGTCCACTACTTATTTTAGTGAGTAACTTTCTCTAGAGCAAGATGCTTTCTTCTCACACACTGAAACACCCTCCCACTTTGCATCTGTTATTCTTAACACCAGTGCTGTTTATATATAAAAAAGTAAAAATAATCAGAAGAGTAAAAAACCCCCTCAATTTTCAGACTTGAATTAAAAATTCACATTATAAATTTTTAAGTATTTGATGAAATTGCTATTAAAAATCCATGAAAAACAATTTTTCATGCAAAATTGTTCTGATCAATTTTGAGTCTTCAGGACAGAAACTGAAGTTGTGAAGTAGATACTTCATGTTTGTTACCTCTTGGCACCATTTCCCAGTGAGTGTCTGATGTCATTCCCCCGAATCATCTTCTCTTGTACATCTCCTCTTAGAAAGCCTGCAAAGCTCTGCAGAGACCAGTGAGAAAGAGTGTAGTAGAGCTCTGTGATATCTACTCAGTGTAGAGACTGTCCAGCATAGAGATCTGTTCAGCTGAGCTCACAGAATCCCAGACTGGTTTGGATTGGAAGGGACCTTAAAGCTCATCCAGTTCCAACCCCTGCCACAGGCAGGGACACCTTCCACTGGAGCAGGTTGCTCAAGGCCCCATCTTGTGCTGAACTTGGGAATGAGGCTCCAAATCAGGTGTTCCATAGGAGCAGCAGAGGCAAATGTGGGAGCTAGCCTTAAATTAAAGCCTGATTGACTTGCTAACAGGATTATACACAGGGGACTGCACTCAGTGAACCAGTGATGTCCTTTTCAATCCTGTGTCCCCAAATCATGAAGCATGTGTCACCAGTAATTGCCAAGTGCTTAGAGAGGGTACAGAACTGCTTGTAAAAATAAACTTGTGATGGCACCCAGATTACGTAATGACAATGTCCATGTCAGGGGCTGTAAAGACCTGTGTCACTCATGACTCTGCTGCTTCAAAGTCAGATGTCACAGCAGTCTAACAGCACTTAGAGAGGCTCTGGGAGAGAACTGCCAAGAGCGTTGTGCCTGAGGAATTCAGTGTGTATCTTCACACAGTTTGACAAGGCCAAGACTCCCCTTTTGGGGGGTTTCCCCAGTGAGCTGCCTTTCTTCTCCCTTGTGTAGTACTGAATGAGGGAGGACCTGACCTCCCACAGCTACTCGTCACGTTCACAAGGCATTTCAAGTCTAGGAAGATGTTTAGAGAGGAGTAAATGGAGGAATTCTGGCAGTGGAGCTGACCAGATGTGGCAGCAAAGCTGCTGAAAGGCTCCCAGGAGGAATGCTGTGGCTGGAGGAGCATCACAGTGGGTGTATGTCAGATTGAGATCTTCAGACCGCAGGGGACATGCCAATGGCACATTATACCCTGAAGAACACATTAGAGATTTTCCTGCCTGATTTGTTCCCCAGCACTACAATGGTGCAGAGGATCATTGACATTGAGAACATATGAAAGCCTCTCTTGGTGCATCTGTGACTTACTGCAGATGTCATTTTCCAGATACAGGTATAGCTCCTGGATAGAGATGTATAAACCATAAACTCAGTGCTCATCAGTCCTAATAGACTGCTTGATGGAAGAGCTTGGTTCAGAGAGTGATATTTAGTGAACTTTGATACCTGTGACAGGAAAGTCCTACAACAAGGACCAGGCCTTCTGAGTGCATGTACTATCAGTGCCACAGAAGTGCCAGGGGCTTTCCAGGACTGGCATACTGTATTGCCTCATCCTCTCAAAGCAATATGCAAATGCTAAAGCTGTTAAAAGCCCACTTGACTCACAGCTCCTCCTCCACTTGACATTTACATTGAAGATCAAGATTAGGAGAAGCAAATCAACATACCTGTATTTAAAATCAGGTGACACTCTACTGGTGCCACTTACAGATGGCTGAGGAGTTGTCATCGGGGTAGAGGAGAAGGCTGACCATCAACATCTGGTTTTGACAGAGGCACAGAGAGGTACCTTCAGTAAGCCTTTACTTATAGTCATATTCACAGTGGGTCTGTGTGATGTTACTATGAGTTATGAATGTTGACTGAGTTCTGTGACAGGAGAAAGACTTTGTGAGGAATTCCAATAGCTCTGTGGGAGAAACTTCTTTACTACTTCCATGGCAAAAAAACCCATTATAAAACCATACACAAACCCAGCTAACCTGGGAACATGAAAGCACAGCAGGGTACGTTCTGGGTGAATTTTAGCTAGGTATTAAGGAACAGGGAGAAAATGAGTTACGGATTTTCCGAATAACATGATTTTCTTTAGTCACCTCATGGCTTGGTTCATTTTGTGGTATTTGTGGAGGGAGAGAGAAAATGACAATCCTAGAACAGGGGCATTAGGCAGATTCTGTCTCTGAAGCACATGCACAGCCCAAGACAAGCACACAAGAGGCATCACTGATGTGCTGGTGTTTTGGTTTGAACCCCTATCAGTAAGCAGTGCAGAAATTCAATTACAGGGAAGATTAATGATACTTTCACTAGTGTTTTGGTTTGTTATCCTGTATAAATGCATATCAGCTGGCAGGTTCCAGTGTAGACTCCAGTTATCTTCTCCTCTCCCCTGATTGTCCAGTTCATCTTCCCAGCATAATTTTGTTCCATATAATCTTCTTTTCATGCTTTTCTCTGCAGAACTCCTGAGCTGTGTTCTTTCTAAAGGCTTCTACTGGCTAACTCTAAGCCATCTTGGCCAACAAGCCTTTGTGCTTCTCCCAGTCTGCGGTGCAGAAGTGCTTGCATCCAAGTCCTTCAATAAAACCATGTATTTCCTTTCTGCTTTTCAGTTCTTAGTGTGGTAATTCCAGGTACTAAATAGTTTGGGCATTACAGAGTTCAGAACTCATTCACAGCCTGAACCATGCTTAAGCACAGAATTCTGAGGAGGTCCCACTAAAGGCACCCACAACTCTGAAAGTTGCAATGAACATCTGAGACAAAGAAAGGTGTTTTATTTCAGCATGTTTGATAAACTTTTTAAAGCAAACCCCAGATTTCATCTCGTGCCACATGTAACACCAGGTACATCTTCATTATAAGACTAAAACAGACAACCTGGATCTGGAGAAGTTTCTCTTCTGCTGACCAACAGTCCAGTTTTAGTCCAGTCTCACCTGCCTGTTTCCCTGAGCTGATTGTATCTGCCAGCTGGTAATCACTGTATGAGAAACAGCATATCTGCTCTGGGAAGTAGGGGGCAAAACCATTGCTACATGTGTCTGTGCTAAAGAACAAGAGCTCCAAGCTAGTTGATTTTCCAGTGTTAGCTTATTCTTAGTAAAACGAGTTGGTTAAGCTCATTCTGAACTAGGTCTAGTCAAATGCTGACCCTGCCTGCATTTTGAAGCTAATTTTGGTCACTAATTTATGCATCTCTAAGCATGATGATGTATACATAATGTCTCTTGGAGAAACATTTGTTAAGGCTGACAATAGTAACTGCCAGATATGTTGTAGGTGGAGTTGTTTCTGGGGAAAAGAGTTCCGTACTTCAGCTTGAAATCCTCTGTCATTCCTTTCAGGCTGAATGAGGAATGAAGCTGAACCAAGAGGACTGTTGACAAATAGAAAATGAAGGGTGTGGACGCAAAGCTTATCTGACTCTCCAACATAGCATGTAGGTAAAACACATCCACATGTGTGACCAAATGATATTAACTCGAACTAAATATAGTGCTTCAGGAGCTGGCCTGGGGTGGTGCTGGGTGAGCAAAGGAAAAGGCTGTACTATCTCCCAGGGTTATCTAAACTGCTGTGTCTAATTTTGCCTCCCTGGGTTTCTGGAGATTGCTGTTAGCACAAGGCAGCCAGCAGTGGCGGATGGAGCAGTTCCCTGCTCTGCAGGCCAGCCCCAGAAGCCTGCTGCAGGGTACATGCTCCTCTGCACCTCCAGGGCTGCAGGTGAGCCAGCTGGATGCCAGGCAAGGAGGAAATTCCTGCAGCCCTTGCCGGAGACAACCTTTAAATAACTTCCCCTTTTCCTGTTGTGCCCTTGGGTGTTTAGACGAAGCAAGGACAAATCCTACTAATCCTGAGGGTCTCCAGGTGCCGTTTGGACGGCCTGTAACTTGCACAGCGCTGTGCCCTTGCTGAGTGCAGGGGAGGAGGGAAGCTTCAGCTATCCCAACTCAGGCCCTGCAAGGGAAATGTGAAACATTGAGTCTGCTTAGCCCTAAGAAGTTCATCTCTGTTCTCATTATCCTTTCTCCTAGTTAGTGGAGGCAGGGAAAATGGGTGGGTGAGCAAAGGAAGAATTGTTAGAGCTGAAGGGAGAAGTATCCCCTCAATCTTCTCTGGATATCTGCACTTCAGCAGATTGCTTTTGTCCTTCCATTTCTCTTCATGAGACCTGAATCCAGACTCATAGAGTACAATCCAGAGACTTGAACAATCATCCTTGCCTATCAGCTTAGCAACACGAGGCACAAAGCACCCCAAAGATGTTTTCATAGCCCAGCATGACTCAGTGCGCTGCTGAAGTCTCTACTACGTCAGAGCCTCACCTAACCCATGGAAAACAAACTATATCTTAAAAGGAGGTTCATTTCAGAAGCTGATGAAGTCTGGGAGCATTCCAGAATTGGTTTTAATTTGCCTCTAGGAAGGTTTGAATGCCAGTAGCTAGGGAACAATTCAGTGACAGCAACAGCTTGTTTCTCAAAGATTTAACTGTGTGTTTGTGGTGCTTGCAGGGATAAGGAAATAGCTTCTCCTGATCACTTTGAATAAATGTTTCATGAACACATAAATAGCTAATGTAAAAGGAATTTAAATGTGTTATCCAGAAACAATTCACTCTTGCTGAGTCTGAAATTTTCAGCAAAAAGGCAACAAAGCCGCTCTAGTTAATACTGCAAGCACCGATGTGCCTCTTTGCACGGAAGGTACTACATGTCGTTGTACTGGCCAAGCACAAACACCCCTGTAAAAACCTCTTGTGCCACGAGCTAGTACTGGCAAATCCAAGCCAAGTTACCTTTTGAATTTACACCCTTAACATCAGACTTCTGATTTATTCTTCTCTATTCACATTCATCAGCCTCAGGTAAAGGATCCCCCTCATGAATCAGGCCTCTTCTCTCCAGGGTTCTAAATACCAACCTGCTAAGGCCAGTAAATGCACTAATAAATACACTGCTAATCTCTTAGTACATGAAGGCTGGGGCCTTTTGAGGAGGCATTTATGACTTAAGCCTCATCATTGGATAAGCAGGTGAAATAACCACTGCTGTTTGCTGGCTCCAAGAAGGAATTTGATCTGTTACCTGACACTCCACCTTCCAATGGGGACCTTAATTCAGTGGAGAAGAGGACCTTAGGACCTTTTTGATTCTTATTAAATTGTACCTTCTGTGCAGCATTTAGTTAATTTTGAACTATATGGTGGGGTCAGGACCCCTTTGCACTTACAAAGGACAGTCACTACTCTGAAATGCAGATAAATAAATGGATATGTGGAAATGAGGGGGCACAAAATTAACAGTACAGGTAAGTGGTGCTAGTCAGGTCAATTAGTTTAAGTATTCTAGAAATTGATACCCCTGTTAGAAGACCGCTTTCTTTGTGGACATAAGCAAGAAGAGAACAGTACCTGTAGCCAGTGCATAATAACTGCTTTTGCACCTTGCTAAATCTGAAGTAAAAATGATCCAGAGAAAGAACTGGTTGGATGTTAAATCTGCCAGGTCACTTAAAACATACATCTCTCTAACTGGGGCAGTAACTCAGATCATTAAGGGGAGTGATAGTAAAAAGCCTCCAGAAAAAAGCAACTTTTCTCAGGAACACATTTATCTTGAACTAGGGAAGCTGTAGAATTGGGTGAATTAATATCATTCACAAAGACCCTGAGCTCAGTGACTGGAAGCATTCCGGATTTATGTGAGTGGCCTGGTTTGATCTCAGCTGCCTCATCAGTCCCCTAGTCCAGGAGTTGTCCTGATGAACAGCCTGGCAATGGGAGCAGCTGGAAGTGCTGCTGAACTCACTGCATACCAGGGCACTTCTTTCCAATGGCAGGATTTGCATTTGAAGGAGGAAGTGCAGGAGTGCTCCCAAAGAACAGACACAGCATTGATCACCGGAAACACCAGAGACTACCTAATCGTACAGCCACATCTGGAATATTCACCTGTAAGAGACATCTTAGATTGAACTCTAATGGGGAGGGGCACAAAGGGAAGAGGCTGAGGTGGTACCTCTGCATTTCCCATCACTTAACGTAGGTGCCCTTAATGCTAAGTCCACATTCTCCAAAAGTTTTAAAGACTCTTTTTCTAATGGCTTGTGGTAGTTCATATAGACCTTATCTTTGAAGCTCATCAAATCTGGAATCTGCTATGGAAGAAGTAGTAGACTCAGTGCTAAAATAGCACCTGCCATGTGGATGCTGCAGGTGCACAGAGTGTAAGGTTTGGATGGAATTACAGCGTGTGGCTCAGTCAGCAGGCAGCATGTCTGGAGGAACACAGGCCAGGAACTGCAGCCTTCAAATCCAAACCAGAGGAAACCATTTAGCAGCAGCTTCCAGGTATTCAATGGACCTTCATATAACTGACCATTCCAGAAAAGATGGGAAAACCTGATTGTTCACAGAAGTAATTTAACACATCTTAGGCTGCATTGGCTTGTTCCAGAGATGAAAAGAAGCTTCTGTGACTTCAGTAAGTCACCCCAGCAGATAGCTTTACCACTCTAGGCCAGGAATGGATGAGGATACAATACACATTGTCCTCTCTAGAGGGAGGAAGTTCATTTCCAGCCTCTGAGGCCTATTACAGCTCAAAATTCCAGATGGCCTGTATTTATCTGAGTCAATTTCAGTTTCTCTGCTTTACTCAAAGTCTTTTTTAAGTCATTCCATCTTTGAGGAGAAATTTCCTCTGGAGTTTCACAGAGATCAGACCCAATGAGCCTCCAATAGAGCAGCTCTACCTGTTGCATGAGTGGATTTTAAAATCTTGTAACTTATTACAAGGCATTTTATAAGCATTTTATAATAGCTTCTGACAGCAAACAGACCCCAAACAGAAAGATCTTCTGAACTGAAATATTATTTCCTACAAGGTCAAACCTTTTCTTCCTCTCTGTCCCTCCTTAGGGAAGTTCTAGTGGTTAACAGAAGTTCAGGGATGATGCCTTCTCCATGGTAACGTAAGCACCTGCAACCTTGAAGAAGGACATTTAATCATAGAGAGGATGGAAAGGAATTATTTAAGTTACTGGCCTGGGTAATACAAGGTGTTGTTATGCTCAGAACATTACACCCACATGCCTGTTGTGTGGCAGACAGGCAGAGGAAGCAGACTGGGTGACCTTTTGGGCTTCTTGTCTTTCTCTGATTTCTCACCTTTTTTCCTTTGCTTATTTTCAACATCTCTGTCTATCAGGAAGGGCTATCATCTGTCAGCTCGCTCTTTTGAACTGCCAGACACCAGTCTTCAGTCTGGATCACACTGACTCATGAAGAGAGATACAGTTATCACCTTTGAGTCACTTGATTGAGCAGTGACCCAGTAGAATAGGAATACGACTGCAAAAGGGGGCTGGAGTGCCAGTTGTTAAGATGTGGGGGGATGCAAAGAACAGAAGCTAATCAAAGGATGCAAATCTCATGCCACTATTTGGACATTCCGGTGGGTACCAGACATCAAGGCTGAGCAAAGCACCTTATGGAAGTCTGTTCTCAAAACTGCTTCTGTGCTTTTCATGTTGCTTTTCTGGCCCACACGATGCACCCATAGACTGCACCGCTTCCCGGTACTCTCTTGCCATCTCAGAAGAGGAAAGCGAATCGTGTCTCAAAGCTCTGTGCTCTGAAGCTCTCGTTTGTCTTCAATGCGAGCTCTGCAGGGAGGCACCAGTACTTTCACTTCAGTGCTTCCACCGTTAGATGTCTCTGAGCGATCATCATTACCGCAGGCAGCGCTGCTTCAGACCCGCACAACAGCTGCCACCTTGGGGAGGTGCTGCCCATGACAAAGGGGTTGCTGATGCCCTTCCCTGCTCTGCAGGAGCAGTTCAAGAAAGCACCAGACTCGTTTGCCAGCCCCAGATGTTACCTGGGTTCATAGCATTTGGTCCTCTGTTTAAAAATGCTTCTGTGCTTAACGGTAATACCTGTCTACTTAATGCCCTGAACATAGGAAGTGTGGTGGTTTTTATAATAGTACCTAACTGCCTTTTGACCATGAGTTTGAGTGTGCCTGGATTAATTTTACTGCATATAGTGATTGCCCTGAGTGCAGGAAGAACAGAACTTGCTTATCAGGAAGGAAAACTGAAGGGCTCTGGGCAGGATTACAGATTGTATTTTGCAGAGATTTCTTTGTTATCTAGAGATGGGAGCTAATGTGGGGCTCGTGCCTCTGGGGCAGACTGTGCTGTTGGGCGACGAGGCCTCTGGTTATCCCTGCTGTTTGCTACCTGAAGGCTGCTGGATGCCATCCTGGATGACTCTACATGCAAAGGACTTTTGAGCAAAGGAGATACTCTCTGTACAGATGCAATCACACAAACAGTTGCCTCTCACTGTTGAGACTGTGGCTTGTCAAAATGACTTAAACCCTAACAGCGTCCTGTCAGGTAAATCCTGTTACCACAGTGGCAGATTTTGGAATACATCTCACATCCCTGAATGGCATCCATGGTCTTCTCACTGAAGCAAATCTGGTTTAACTGGTTCTATGTATGTAGGAATCTGTCTGCATTTGTTTGTGTAAGGCTCTGAGCTGCTCAGTGCTGTACATGTTAACAACAAGCCCTTGGTTCCAGGTCAGTCATTTTCCAAGGGCTAACAGTGAGTGACAATTCCATGAGCAAACACAGAGAACAAATTTAACTTCTTCAATGAAGGAAAATGGGAGGTAATATCTCTTACAAAGAGTTAACACATCCTGAATGCTGCCCTTATGGTAACGTTGCTGTTTGCCTTTGTAATCAGTAACTATATTTATATAACCCACTTCAGGGTTTTTTTTTGCTCTTTGGATTTTCAAATACTGTTCTCACTGTTTAAATTTGTATGTATGAGACCATGACTATGGCTACATACACAGTCATGCAGAACAGAGGGTAGAAAGATTTGCTGTGCAGAAGGTAAGAGATTTGGTATTATTCATCTGTTAAAGTAGGATGAGGAAATAGTCCTAAAGAAGGCAAATCCATTTTATTCCATGTTTCTTTCTGTGGTTCACTTTGGTGCGAAGGAAATAGAATGCTCTTGTGAGTATAAAAATAGCAGAGAGGTGGGATTACCGGAGTAGAACTTAATCTTAGGCCACTGTAACTTGAACCTATTCTTTTCCTTTTTCATCTAATATTTCTACTTGGCAGTCCAAGTTAGCTCTAAATACTTGGAATTGTTCATCAGTGAAGTCATCTCCAGAACCACCTCCTGGAATTAGTTCCTAATGGGATTATTAAACCACTGTTTGTTTTGTGGGCTCTGAATAGCTGACATAAACTTAGACATTGTTATTTTGCTGTCAAGATTGTATCTGAAGCTCTTTTGCTTTCCCAAGACTTTAAATCTAATACAGCAGAGCTCCCAGAAAGTAACAGCAGCGTTTGTGCTGTGCACTGGGGAGAAATGATCTTGACCAAGTTGCCAACTGCAGGTTTTATACTAACCAGGCAAATCAAATACAACACAAAACCAAGAAGAGAAGTTTGGTTTCTTTTTTTTGATGCATTTTCATAGACCCTTGTTCTAAAAGTGCTGATTTTACCCGAAAGATGAACTTCAGCAGTGAAGTGAAGTCTTGTATGGATGAGCAAGGTTGTGCAAGAGTTGCGCATGGGGATGATGATGATGATAAAGTGGAGCACAGTGGTGTTTGACAAAGTGGCTGACACTGTTCAGCAGTTTAGATGAGGAACTGATGAATGAGTCTATCTCCATGTAAAATCACAAGGGAGATTTTGCAAAAGCAATGTGTAATTGTTCAAGGAGCAACTTCCAGTGGTATTCTCTTTAATACATTTGGCTTGGCTATGGAATATTGTAAAATGTGGTTGATCAGAACACTGTTGAGGGTGAATCTGGAACATTCTGTACACTCAGTGCTGTGTTATATGGCACTGAGACATTGCAGGCAGGGTGGAGCATAGGAATTGCCATGCTGTGGGAGACCTCCGAGTCTCGCTGCCGTCAAAGTGTCTCTGACAGACCAGAACTAGATGCCTCCAGAAACCACACACAAAATCCTGGGATCCACAAAACTGACCAGGGGGGTGATTTTATCAATGGTGATTATTTATTTATGATTGTGATTATGTTCTAGGTATTGAATATTTAGTTCTCTCTTATCTGTACTCCCGCTAATGAAGTAGTTCCTGATTCCTAAAGAAGTCTGGTCCTCAGTATTGCTGGGACACATGGAGTTCTGCTGGCCCCTGTATGAAGCTATCACCTCTTTTAAGAGCTACATTCACCTTATGCTGCTCCACTGGATTGGAGAAGAACAAGTAAATATTGATACTAGTTCTCTTACACATTTCCTCCCCTGTTCCTATCTCAGGCACCTCCTTAAACCATGCAGTGTACTTTAATAAAATGTGCTGGTAAGTAACCATCCGGCAGCATTTCCTGTGCTAATTTCTGGATCATGCTGTTCCAGAAGCATTTTAGTTCCTATCAGCACAGTTATGTGTGCTGGGTCATAGCAGATGTTTGGAATCATCCCTACATCCAGGTTGAGCTTTAACCAGGACTGATTTGGTCCATCAGGTATTAATTTGTTTTGCAGAGCATCTCCTTGGTCAGATGTCTCTAAAAGTCTCACTCCAGTGCAGGACAAGCAGAGACTTTTGCCTAGTCAAGAATTCCTTGGTTATTTTATTCTGGTTTGAGGTATGAAAGCTCTTTGAACTTGAACTCTTCAAACCTGAAACTTGACCCTTGTTTTCAAAGGCATGTTCTCCCTACCATGTGTTCATTGGGTTTGTACCATTTTGGGTTATTGTTTCCTTTAAGAATGAACTTGGGAACAATAATTGCCTTTTAGCATGCAGTTCCCCAGTAGCCTTTTTTTCTCCAAAAGAAGCATTTAATTTAATTGTTGTGAGATGAATAGGCAGGAAAAGGAGATACAACGAGAGATAACATGTTCATGCTTCTAAAACCTTTAGACAAGCTCGAGTGAGTTCTTTAATTAACCACAGGAAGACTGTATGGCTGCTGAATGAATTAGCAGAGAAAATACAACCTGGAATGCCTGAACCCAGGTAATGTGCTGTTGGTCTGGCACAAATGGTCAGGAGAACCTAAAATGAAGCTCTGATTCCTTTTTGCTTGTGTGAGCATCACACCAACTTGAGTTATGCCCCCAAACATACAATTCTTTAATGAAGGCAATAGTTTTGGGGGACTGACGTACCATACTCTGTGTGCTCTGTTAACAGACCACTCTCTGAAAAGCACCCAAGTTCCCACTTGTGGCACTGAGATTTGTTAAATGACATCCATTGGCCCCTTCCTCAGACTGCTCTGTACAAGACATTATAGACACAGCAATTTCCCTAATGGCTTCCTGTCCCCTGAGAAAACTAAGACATAAAAACCCATCAGGAAGATGATTTAGTGCAGCTCCTGAGCACCAGTGTGTTGCAGTTACATCAGTTGTAGTTTCTGCATCAGGTGTTCTGGAAAGCTGCCAGAATGAATACTCAGCTTCTCAGAAGAACTAAGAAAAGGCTGCAATGGTCAAATGTTTCAGGAGACGGGCGCCTTTGCTGGCCTTTGGATGTGGAAACAGCTTTTCCTGGGTAAATCCCTCCTGAGGAAACCCCAGCTTGTAGGAGAAGCAGGGAGGTATTGCAAGAGCAGGGCTGGTTGAATTGCCTACCTGTGTTTTGAGAGCAGTTCTGAGCTCTGCACTAAAGAAATACTCCTGATTTGGAGCCAGGCCCTAGAAATGTAGATGATGCTAAAATGATTTGGGGAAGCTGAGCTTTTCCCTATGTAGATGAGACTTTCTCATCACAGTGCAGCTCTTCCATTTGTATGCTTCATTTCAGTAGAAGGGAAGAAAGAAGTGAATCATCAAAATACACTCTTCTTAGAGGTGGGAACATATCATCAAGGCTGTATATCATCATACCCTGTGCTCTACTTTTTCCATCATCAAAAAGGTGGCCTCCAGTTTTAAGACCTGTTACTGAAATGACTTGGCTTAAGAAATTGTGTCTCTCTCTGGGTGGTAACAGGGAAAATGGAGGGCACAGTGCTGGGCTTCTGAGACACACTTCCAGTGTTACAGATCAGTGGGACTGGCAAGGTGTCTGCATTATGACAACCTTTATGGGTACTTCCAGATACTGTACAGAGTGGAACACTCACAGTTGCTTCTGAGAAAGTTATTTCTTCACAATCAGTATGCACAGATGAGGAACTCTTAGTTCTTATTTCACAATGAATCACTTGTTACATGAGAACACAGGGTGCCATCTCATACCCAGCTACTGCTACATGTAGTATCTGGCATTTTGTAGTACCAGAGCTTTCAGAGAAAAGTACATTTCCATCCTCAAAGAGAATGAAAATGTAATAAGCAACTTTGGGGGAAGTTTCTCTTATGTATTCTGACTTTGAATCCCAAGGGGTTTCTGTTTCTACTCTAATACTGTATTTCTTTGACCCCTTCTAAATGTGAACGTTCTAATTATCCACAAAAATGTTCAGTTCTCTTTTAGCTCTTGCTGAATTCCTGCAGGTCACCAGCTCTGGCTCATAATTTCATGACTCACTGCTGAATATACACAAATGGTAGTTAGGACAGTCTGACCCTTACCTTCCAGCACAACAATGTTCCATTAACAGATAACTTCTAAGAAACCTTTTCTGATGCATATCCTGTGCAGTTTTGTCATTATTTGAAATTAGGGATGTATTTATCTTTCAAAACCGGCTTGGGGAGGCAGTGAGGTTACTCCTGCAGCAATGGAGATGCAGTTTTCCATTCCCCAGAGAGGCTCCTGTGAAGCTGAGGTGTAGCTGATGCAGAGTCATTACCTGTCACAGGAGCTGTGAAAGGAGGGGTTGGCTTGAAAGGACTCTTCAGGCATGAACAGACTGTTCTAGAATAATATTCCTCTCAGGTGCATAGTAAAAGTATTAATCTGTATTAGTATTAATGATATTATTAGTGATGGGACAGGAAGAAGCTCATGTTATTTCTATCCTATAGGGCTGTAGACAGGGAATGTAAACCTTGCTGAATGACAGTTACACTCTTTCATCATTCAGAGCTTCCACTGAAAGCTTCTCATTTAAAACATGTAAAATTGATGAAGAAATGCTCTTATTTATTTAGGGACAGAGAGTTTTCTGGACAGGTTTCGATCTTGTGGCCTGGTAAAGGATTGTCTGTCCTCAGCCTGTTTAATTTCTTTTGTTTATGACAACCAATTCCCAAAGGCAAAGCCATTGCTGATATTATTTTGCTGAGTAGTTCTAGCAGACACGTAATCAAGCTGATCTACCAACAGTAGCTGCATATATTTAGCATATTGCTGTAAGGTTTCAGACAAAGGAATTCACCTGCTGAGCAGCAATTCAAAGTGTTTCTGACCTGTCATCTTGCAGGTATTAAAAGTATGTGAAATGAAGGTGACAGCAAAGCAGGTATTGCCCTTCAAGAGTGGTTTCAATTAAGTCTTTGAAAACAAGGTGTTTTCCAGTGCTTTTCAGACTGAAGTACTCTTCTCTACAAAACTTCTTATAGAAAAATGGGTAATTTGCCCTGCTCTGGAATGCAGCCTCTTCTAGAGTGCAGCTTGCCTTGAATCACTACATGGCACTTGTTGGAGGAGAGCAGGTGGAGGAAATGGGTTTAACTAGAAATGCAGGAGGAGGAGAGGGAAATCATCATAGAATTCTAGCCTCATAGAATGGTTAGGGTTGGAAAGGGCCTTAAAATCCCTGATGACTTAATCCTTCAAGGGGCAAAAGGAAGTTCTTTGAAATCACTCAAGGCCTGCTTGCTTATGCATAGATCTACAAGGCCAGGAGGGACCATTAGATCATGTAGACTGACCTCATGTATCATAGTCCCTAGAATACACCGGTGCAGTGATGGAGTTAACTGGACAAGGGGGCTTCAGCCAAGCAGTGGCCCAAGATGAGTTATGGTGTTCAGGTAAGGAGTGTGCAAAACAACAGCCCAAGGCACATCCTGCCACTGCTGTTCCTCAGCAAAGGTTTTGCAGTGTGAAGCTGACTACACACCTTTTCCCAGTCAGCACCAGTGAAGCTTGCTGGAAGCACAGTTCTAGTCTCTGCAGTCACTGTGAATCCTGGTTAATCAAATGCCACTTGGGTGTTGATGATTTGGGGCTGGGAATGGAGTTGGGAGTGCTGTTTGAAGTGTAGTGGAGAGCTCGTTTTACTCAACGTTTTATGAGCATATAACCTTAGCAAATCTGTAGGAGCCATTTACTGTCAGAGGAGGTAAAATTACCATTCCTAGACTTAATATTTCAAAAAAGTGCTTTTTTTGGTCCCTTTTGCTACCATTTTATAGCTCATAAAGAAAGATTTGGTTTTCCTCCTTTGTTTCTGTTGTAGTTTATGGACCTGCTAGCTAATAAAATTTCAGGAAAATCTAATTCTATCAAAAAGTTCAATTCAGGGTTCTTTTAATAGGAATTTTATTTGAACACCCTTGTTTTACCATAGCTGCCAGCAACAAGAGGCCTTGCTGGAGAACACATTTCATTGCTCAGTCGAAAGATGTGCTGGATTTTAATAATTTCCAAGGGCAGGAATTGCTGCTAAAATGACAGACTGCTGTTGCCTGCACAAAAGCCTCCGGGCACCCGAACAAAAGCATTGCCAGCAAAAAGATTGCAAGCAAGGGCATTGTGCTTTTGAGTCTCAGTACTGTGGGATTGAAGGAAAATAATGGAATTGAATTGAACCCTTACACCTATTCTTGCTCAGTCCGCACCAGCCGTCTATTGCACAAAGACCCTTCTGAAAGCCAGCAGTCTCAACGTCTAATGTCACTTTGGGTGTAGGGAGAAAGGCCAGGATGGGTTGCATGCTGCATGCTGGTCACTTTGGTTATAATTGGCTGTTGGCCTCTGTGTTCAGGGTGAAGTTCCACCAGCCTTAAGGCTGCCAACTCCCAAGTGAATCAGAGTCCTTGTCTGAATTGATGGACAGTGCAAAGGTGGGTTACAGCTCTTTTGCCTTCTCTCTCCCCCTTCTAACTGTGATCTTGCACTGATGGGGCTTCTTGTCAGAGTTTTCCAGAGAATACTCAGCTGAACATCCTAGAAACTATTTTTGGGTTGATGTTTCTGGGCTGTGGGTGGTATCCTCAGACACCTGGAGGAGGATCCACCTTTCAACAGAAGAGCAGCAATGATGACAATATTAACTTCACAGTGTTAACTTAAAATACTGCAGATTTTCATTCAAGTTCCTCCTACTTCCAAATGCTTAAAAGAAATGAACAGTTTTAAGATACTTCATACTTCTAGAATGTATCTTTTCCCATCTGCAGTCTAATCAGGGGTTTGCTCACTCTTGTACCCCAGTACAGTCTTGCCTCCAGTTTCTTCTACTCATCCCTGTTGGCTCTCTAGAGTAGTCTCAACTTGCTTGCCAGGTTGATTGCTTAGTGCTTTGAGAGCAAATAACAGAATCCCAGACTGGGTTGGATTGGAAGGGACCTTAAAGCTCATCCAGTTCCAGCCCTCTGCCACGGGCAGGGACACCTTCCACTAGAGCAGGTTGCCACAAGCCCCGTCCAGCTTGGTCTCAAACGCTGCGAGGGAAGGGTCAGAGTTTGCATTTTGCACAGAACTTCTTCTTGTTGCAGTTGATCAGTAGCAGAATTTGCCTTGTCCAGTGGTTGGTGGAAAAATCAACATAGACCAAATTCTGCTGTCACCCGGGATTCTGCAGCACCAGCGTGAGACATTCAGAGTGTGCTTTCTTCCTGGACACTGGGGAGTTGGGATGTGCAGGTTCTGTATGGAAAGCATATGGAAAAGGTTAGTTTTTTTTGAATTAACCTCTGCCTTAGGAGTAAAGCACAGACAAATGGTGCTTTTTCTGGTGTTGGGTGAAAAAAAGAGCTCTTTGTACCCTGAGTAGAGACTATCCCCAGAGTCTGGTTCTTGTGTTCACTCTTGTCTTAAGTTGTGTCTGAGCTGTGTTGTTTGTGCTCACAGTTGCTGTTTCTCTGTCTGGGATCATCCGTGTTGCTGCTTTCAGGGGTGTAGTACCTCGGATGTACCTACCAACTGGTGTCATGGGCTGTTCTGTGCAGTGCCCTGTGCACATCAAGTAGTAAATGGAAATCTCTTGTTTCTCTTTTTGCATCCTGATCACCCTTTTCCACCTCATAAATCATGGAGATTGTCAGCAGTCACTTCTGTATTGACTCCTGGCACAGTGTCAGTGTGTTCCGCAGTTGCCTGTGTCACCTTCTAGTTTCCTTGGCAGTGGTGCTGGGTGCACAGACATCAATTTGTGGGGCTTCTTGGAGGGAGACTGAAATGAGCCTCAGCGCTGACTGGGTTCTATCCTGGAGGGTGTTGCGGCATCTTAATACAGAGTCAATGATAAGCTGCTTCTCAGCCCTTTCTGCCAATACTTTCACATATGGGATCAGGGAATTAGGAGCTGTCAGTGAACCATGAGCCTTTGGTATCTGCCAGGATCCTGGTTCTGTGCAGTCCCGTTTGAGGCTGAAGTTGTGCTTTCCATGCAGCAGTGTCTGCTGTGCTGTCTTCCAGTCTTAAACAGTATTTAACACCCTCTAAATAAATCTCCCTGAAAGCTTTGGGTCAGGTCCTTCTTTGTGGTCTGTGTCACTCGTGTTCACAGTGGAAGTTCTTACTCTTGATAGGTCAGAGATTACTGGAAGCTCCTTAAATTAAAGCCCTAAAGTTTTCTGAGCCATTATCGCCTGTGCTTGTTCAAAAGGGATATGGTGCAACACTGGTCAAACTTCTTAATAGTGTCAAAACCAGGAATAATTTGTTGGAAGGTGAATTTTTTCTTTGGCTTTTGCATGTTGTATGTAGGGGATGAGTTTTGTCATATATCATTGTGGACTTGAGACAGTGATGTTGAGAACAATGATGTTGTGTTTCATAGAATCACAGACTGGTTTGAGTTGGAAGGGACCTTAAAGCCCAACCACTCATGGGCAGGAACACCTTCCACTAGACCAGGTTGCTCCAAGCCCTGTCTAACCTGGCCTTGAAAACGGCTAAAACTACAGTGACACATAGTTCTTCACTCTAATCAATACAAAATCACTTTCATCAGGGTATTATGGTGATGGTTTAGTGGGATTTTGAGGTACTCTTTTACACTCTAGTTTGTTGGCTCTTGGATTCATCTTTGCCATGGCCTTGTTGCAGAGAAGATCAGTCAGCAGTAAGTGTTTATAATTGACCAAAACCTGTTCAAGTACCAGATCTGAAGAAAATCTGTTTTAAGGGAGGAATGGAGGCATGTCCTGGATCAATAACATTATATAGAGCATCGAGTGGATTCACCCCAGTCTGAATTGACTTCTTTAGTTGCAACTCTGAATCCAGGGAATAACTGTCAGCATCTGTGGCAGAAGCTCTGGAGAAGGCAACTAACACAAGATCACAGGGTTCTTTAATGCCTAAATCATGACATTAGCACTCAAATGAGTCTAACAGAAGGGGAATTGTATTTCAGCATTTCTCATACTTTACATCTCTGGTAGTATCATTTCTCAGCTGTTTTAAATGAAGTGGTCCAAGCTATTGTGTGGCAGAGATTTGAGTCTGGCTTGTCAGAAAGCAGATAGTCCAACCAAAGTGTATACAAAGGGATTATCTTTCCCTTTAGCTGTGCGTTTAAGTGGTGGAGATGAAACCTTACACATACTTCGAAAAAAAAAAAGGAAAAAAGAAGGCAGTGATTCAGTTCTCTATGGATTTTCGATCCTTAAGACTTCAAGATTTTAATGTCTTGTTCTCAAAAGATTCAGCACATATTTATGTGCCTTCTGCAAGTCTATTTTAAAGGACTTTTTCACTTCCAGACATCAACTGACACAGCTAAACCCAATCTAAAATGTCTTAGCAATTGAATAAACCCATAGCAAACAAACATATTGGGATATGAAGTGTCATTATTGTGTTCTCCATCTTTCTGTGAGCAAATTCTGTTCACCAGTAAATGTCAGTATTGCAGATGTGTGAGTATCTTTGCAATCCCTTTCATCCCTCATTAAACCAGAGCCCTGATGAGCATCTTTGCAGGCATGTGTGACAAACTGCTTTTAGTTGTCTGCGAAATGTTTTTGTTTCAGTTTCATACTAGAAATATTTCATACGCTGGATGCTTCCTGTCACTTCTTGGGACTCAGATGTAAAGAGTTCTTCCCTTTATGTGAGTTTTTCTTTATCTGGAATATATCTTATGCTCATTCCCTCATAAGTATATAACCATGCTGGAAAAAGAACACTTTCCTTTATGGCTTTGTCATCCCGTGCCAAAACATTCTAGTGTTACCTAGTTTTACTTTCTGTATGTAAGCATTGGATTTGCCAACCTGATTCCAGTTGTCTTCCTGTAATATCATTTTCATCATTTCATTCTGGTGTGACTTCATAATAACATCTTGATGGTGGTGGAAAGAATTACCTAGCTGCACAAATGCTGGACACATTGATAGAAGCCTCCTCATAGTCTATTACAGCCTCAGAAAAAAAGGGGGCAGATGGGGACGTGGATGGGCTCTTTGTCCTGCTGTCCTGCCTTGGAACAGCAGCACCGCTCAGGTGTGATTTCACCTTCTGGCTCTTCAACTTGGGGCTCTTTTAGACTGAAAGGGTTTTGGTGGTTCATTGCTTTTGTGGAGGCTCTTAGGTGTTTTAACTTCCTTGCATGTTAGAAGTGACAGTGTTTTGGAAGGTTGGTTTACACCTGTTCCAAAGGCCACCCGTGCCAAGGATGGGTTGACCTCGATCTAGGTCTTTTCTAATCTGTGCCTGGATTTGGATTTGTTTTGTGTTGTTTGTGTATTACACATAGTTTACTTGCTTGAAATACCAGCTCAAATGAGGAGAGAATCTTTTGGCTATTAGTAATAACCAAAAATATGTCTGATCCCTCTAGAGCAACATCTAAGACTTAACCCAACCCAAACAGGGTGACTGGGAATGGCGAGATGATATCAGCAGTGTGGGAACATAAACACCAGCAAATAAGCTCCCATGAAATGCAGCCTGTGCAGTCCTCCTTCCCAGATTTCAGGCTCCCATTGAAGAGTTCAAAAGCAAAGGGAGGGTCTTGAATCCCTCTGGGGATTTACACTGTCCTTTGCTGACATTTTTCACATATTTTTACATAACTTGTACTGTGCTTACAGAAAGATTTGCAGCTTTGGTCTTTAAAGCAAACCAAATATCCTCCCTCCACGATCATTGGGTTTGAATTTCCTAAACCCTGAATACAGAGTAATGAAGCGGACTAATGGTGTGCTTTGTTTTGATGTCTTTAGTCTTCCTCCAGTTGTGATCTTGGCCATGTGGTAACCTCCCAGAACCAGTAACAACACTAGCAAAGAGATCTGGGAACCGATACGCACACTAGCCTCAGCTTGCCCTTTCCATATGCTGGCAGTTTCAAAGACAGAAATAACTGCAAAACTAGTTTTGTATTCACTTTTTGGAGGCAGAGCTCTACTCAATGGGTATTGCTCAGATACTGCCATGAGGTACTTGCTCTTCCATTATTTGAATGTACAAAATACAGCCAGGCAGAGACAGAGTTTAAACTTCTTTATTATGAAGTTATGCTACATAACAGGGATACTCTTTACTTGGGGGATGATAGGGTCCATCTCTTGAGAGAGGTTTATAAATATCCCTTAAACCTTTCCTTACTATTTTGTCTTGGTAGTGGCATGCTGTGGTGGGATGATTCACGTTTTGGGAGATGAATATTCTACAGAACAACCCAAAACGTAGTTATTCATTATCCAGACAAGAATATTTACATGTTGTATGTTGGAAAAGAGAAGAAATAGTACTTACCTTGTAAAGGACTGTCTGATCTTCCCCTGTCTCTTGTTGCACTCAGTGTGAATGGGCACATGCCTGAGAACATTGTTTATGTCACTTAAAGAAATTAGCAACAAAATCCCACAGTCCAACAGGAACATTGCTCTGGTTCTGTTCATGCATGTGCTCTTGTGAACTGCTCTTCAAGCACTTCTCACTATCCTTAGCCATCAGTTTAAGTTGAAGGCCCTGCTAATAGAAAAGCAGGACCAAACCAGAAGGGAATACTCATCTGACGAAATCCTGGGAGATGTTTCTGGTGTTCACTTCTGATGACATCCCTCCTGTAGCACTGCTGCTGAGCACTGTGCACAGAAACAGAAATGGAGCGATCTGAAGGGCACATTGTCCCTGAGAGGATTAAGAGGTGTGACTGTGCACTAATGCAGGTATTAGTGCAGCTCAGCCTGGTAGGTGTTGGGAGATTCACTAAGTCCTTGATGCAAGCAAAAGTTATTAGTGTCTCAGTACCAAGATTCTTCTGCCTCTGCATAGATTTTCCAGCTACCTCAAGTACTTTCTCTTTTCAGGTCTTTTCTCATTATATCACACTGGAATAGGAAGCATGAATAGGGTTTGCGTACTCTGTTCCATTTCTCTTTTTACTTACAGACTACTCAGTATTTAAGCCTATTAAAAATACTCCTCTTTACTGAATTAAGCTAAAACAGTATAAAAAGATGGGCTTTAGTCTTGCTTAAATAAAAAACTCCCTGGCACCTGAATACTAACTGAAGTCTCAGGAAACAGATCATCATTCATTCTACCATCCCTGGAATAACGTTTGGAGGAGGCATTAGTTAGCAGATTTAGGGTAGTGTTACATCACATCTTTTGCCTTAAGAGCTGTGGTTTGTTCAAGTCTGGAGGAGATTCTGGCTGTACTCTGAACAAGTAAAATCTTGGGTACATCTGGAATCTACTTTTGTCTTTATTAACTGGGGATGTGCTTTCTTCCCTTGACTGAATTGTA
>JANHGB010054165.1:2186-12344 GCA_026283785.1 Coracopsis vasa
GAATGTGGTCCATTTACTGCACTTCCTTTTCCAAGTGATCCCTGTGAAAGCCCAGTTCCTGGCACACACCCATCTAATAGCATGGGAAGGTGCCTGAATTAGTTTTCAACTATGATGCTCATCTTATATCTAGACATACGTAGCTAGCTTTCAAAGTGGAGTTCAGGAATGTCCTGATATGCATCTTTGCAACTGGATAAGGTAACCTGTTGAGGTTTGTACTGAATCATTTGAGATGCAAATTTCCTATGCCATTGCTGCAGAAGCTGTTCAGAAGTGACAGATTTTATTAGCTTGTGTGCAGCACTACCAGCTACTCTGGCTGCCATGCATGTTCAGAAAGACCATAGCCATTTCTTCACTGCCTATAACAGGATTTGGTAACCCATTCTTAATCCAGGCTCTGTGATTACCTTTGAGCCCTGTTCATGGTGTCTGACCTGCTTTCTGGTGTCTTTGATCCAGTTTGGCTACTTATTCCCATCTCTTCTGAAATAAAGGTGACTCCATTGCTGATTTTCGTATGTTACAGTGCTTTTTACTCCAGAGAGGTGTGTTAGGTCAGAAGCATTTGCAGATAAAGTCCAGTATCTTGCCTGGCCTATCAGGCCCTCATTTTGGCCTTTGTCAGAAGAGAAAGCTATACAGCATAAAGTGGAGAAATACCTACAGATTGGTTATAGCTAGTGCTGTGGTATACCTGGTATAACCTACTAAATCTTCACTGACTTTTGCGGAATTACTCTTACTTTTCTGCATGTACTGATACCTCAGAGTATAGCATCAAATCACAACCAACTCCACATATTTCTGCTGTTACTTGCACTGAAGTCAACAAGCCCATTTATAACTGAAGTCTCAGTGCTGAGGCTGAGGTATGTATAATTTATTTGTTGGAATGATACCTGTATTGTCTGAGCTTTTTGCTATATGAATTATGTTGAATAAAGGAGAGCTAATGCTAAGAGTAGCTAAAGTATATATATGCTGTGGCTTACCTGAGCCTAACGTTAGCCCTGCTATCTCTGAGGTGCAGCCAGTTTCATAGACATTCTTGAAATGTTGATCGATGGTGAAAAAAATGGGAACTTTTAGTTTCATGTTACGTGGTTCAGCTGCTGTGTTTTCGACTTTGGTGATGCGTTTTTCTCTTTCCTGCTTCTGGAGGGATTAAAATCTCTATAGAGTTTTGTTTTTTTTTTTTCCTCAGTTGCTTCTTGTCAGACATAACTTAAAACTTTTAATAAAAAGTTTTCCTAATCTGCCCCTGTGGTTGTGTTGTGCACTTTTGCCAGCGAATTTCAGCTCTATGTCCTAGCTTGCAGTCACATCCTGAATCTTTACTGCATGCTGGTAGCGGAACTGCATGCTGGTAGCAGAACTGCAAGCAGCAGAAAGAAAAAAAAGATCAAATTCTAGCCAAATTGAAATCAGAGATAAGGTGCAGATTTTTAATAGTGTTAGTGACTGGCTTTGTTTTCCATTCAAGTCTTTTTTTTTTTTTTTTTTTTCCTAGTCAGGTAAGTTATCTGACTCAATACCTAGCTGTTGCTAAAGCCACCTTCTGTCTGCCCTACACTTTCTCTTCTCCTTTCCTCTTGTGCTCAGCTAAGCTTCCAGCTTCCGTTTTAATTTGTCTCTACTTCACTGCAACCTGCCATGGTTCTACCTCTGCCACCTTCTCTCTTGTTGGGCATGTCACCCTATGAATCAGTCACTCTTCCGTGGATTCCTTCACTATGTATGTCCAGCTTCACCCTCTCAAGCCCTCTGAGTGTATACATGCACATGCAGATATACAAAACCCATTTCTTCCTTATCCTTTCCCTTGTTTGTGTTGTACATTCATATGGGCCCCTGCCTTCCTATTTGCTGCATGGTTTCCAACTGTGAAGATACTAAGAGAGGAAGCAGTTAGATTCCTTTGTTGGGGTGTAGGTGGTAGTGATTAAAAACTCTTTCAGGCTCAGAGCTTCTCCATTTGATAAAACCAGAAGCCCTCTGTACCCTCTTCTTTTAATGTAACATTTGAGATTAGAGTTTATTTTTTATATTTTCAAACATTTTAGGCTTTGATGATACTATATTCTGTATCGAGATTGTACAAAAATATATCAGCAAGTAGATGAAACTGGAAAATCTGAAAACTGAATAAAAAAACCCCAAACGTAAAAAATCAGCAGAGTGTTTTCGTAGCTGCAAGAACTTCTATATGCATCTTATTTCTTATTTATTGGTATTCCTTCACATTATTGTTTTTGCTTTACCTGTAACAACTTTTAAGTAAAAATATCTATTATTTAATGTGTCTGCATTTAAACATATGCTAATTGTTTTTCTGTAGATTAAAAAAATGTTGTTTTTCATATATGCTTCACATGGGCTGGCATGACTTTCTAATCCTGAATCCTTTTCAAGGCTAGTGATTATTGGTTTTTAACCGTAGTCTGATTATAGGAATTATTGAAACTAAACAGAATGCAACACTTCCTCAGGGAAGTTGATTTTCCTTTTAGTTAATTTCTGAAGTAGGTTGTATCTGCCCACTCCTATAGTCCTATATTCTTATAGACACAATGTCAAAACATAAGCGTCCAAGAAGTCTAGCCAGCATTATTTTGTGCAGCATAGAGGACAAGGGATGGTGGCTGTTAATTTCTTGCTATGTTTTCTGCTTTATTCTTGACAAATAATGACAGACTTGTTTTTTCACAGGCTTTTATACCATTTGGAAATAACTAGTTAATGTGGTAGGATCGTTAGCTTCACACTGTAGCTACTTGATCCACCACAAATCCAAAATATTGACCATTGTCAGTATTTGCCTCATTTTCAGTCTTACGTTTCTTTCCTCCTTCCATGGAGCAGTGTTCATTTGGGTGTCCCCTGCCCTGGGAGATGCTCCCAACTAAGGTCAGTGGCAAGGAGCATCTCCTCGGCCCATTGGATGAAATACAGGGAGCTGCGGGCAGGGCTGTGTTGGGTTTGGTTTGGTGAGGAACCATCTGTGTTCCTCATGTGGTTTTCCACCATACAAAGCCTGGTGGAAAGGGCTTTGTAGCCTGCGGAGGTTTGGAATTTCCAGAGTTTTGGATCCCTTAGGAAATGAAGAGGAGGGAGGAGCTGTCCCCACTTCCCAGCTCAACTGGGGAGTGAGCAAAATGGGCTTTAGGTGTCAATCCCTTGTCCCTCACTCTGCTGCTTGACCAGGGTTTACAACTCTTCCACCAGCAGATCCTTCCTACCCTCTGCTGTTGTGTCTTGGGCCTCATGTGGCTGTGGTTGCCCTTCTCTGCTGGTTTCAAAGCAAAGGATGGTGTTCCTTGGACTGGGTAACCTGCTTGCTCCCCAGGAATGGTGTGAAGGAGGAGTTCTCCATCTCTCCAAGAAGAAATGGGGTCTCTGCAGGGTATGGGATACTCCAATGGGCTGTGTCTGCCTGAGGACCTCCCCCGGTGCTTCCCTGTTATAGCTTTCAGAGTTATCCAGCTTTGGTGGTCTCTCTTTAGGAGCCTTTTGGGACAGGCTGGACAGGACACAGCCGCATGCTTCCGAGCTTTGGGGAAAACAGGCATATCTACCTCTGTGATTGATTTAAAGGTCCTGTAAGGGCTGGGCTGTGGATAGGACACCATGAAGAAGTGCTCCTAACCCACAGCATCCTTGACTCCGCTCTTGTCAACGTGCTCAGAGGGGATCTGTTTGTCCTTGTGAGCTGGAATACACTTGATGAAAACACCAAGGATTTAAATCCTCAACTTGGAAAGGATTAGAGGAATATCCCTCAACCCTTCTTGGCTTCAGAGACGAGGGGGGTGTGTGTGTGTGTATGTGCCATGCCTGAGCCTTCGGACAGCATCACTCCCATTACATGGCTTCAACCTTTCCAAGGCTTGGATTACCCATCGCTCTGCTCCCTCCCTTTGGTAAGAGCCGAGTGCTTCAGTGTGGAAGCCCCTGCAGTATCTATGCACTGCTTCCCTTCAAGCAACTGGGAAAACCGGGATGGTTTGTTTAGGCAGCGCTGTGGGAGCGTGGGCAGGAGCGAGGGCGGGTGCTGTGTGTGTTTGGGTGAGGTGGGGATGTGTTGTGTTGCTGGAGTGTCTGAGCCTGTGGGGTGCGTGTAGTGATGCACACGTGTGTGCCCACATCCCCCCGAGCTCTGGCTGTGGTTGAGCTCCAGCCCTGCGGGTGATGCGCTGCTGGCACACTGGAAGGTGTCAGTGCTGCTGGTGCATCTGGAGGATGCTCTTCCCCACCCTGATAGTGCCCTGTTCCTCTCCTGCACAGGGAAAGCCAAGCACCAGCTCTCCCCGTGCTGGAAGTCAGGCAGAATTAACCCTTGTGTGTCGAACTGCTGGCTATGCCCTGTGACAGCTCTGGGGTGTGCTCTCCAGCCTGTATTGAGGCTTTGAAGCTGGGGTTGGGAAGCTTTCGGTTGTGTTTGGGGGCACAGCACCCCATAAACCCCCAGGGGCTATGGGTGGGTTCTGCATCTTGGTGTGATATCCCCTCCTCAGAGCATTGCATCTGCCGGAGGGGGACAACCTGGACATGAAAGGGGGCAGCCATCCTGCTGTGGTGCTGTGTGGGGACTGAGGGTACTTAGGGCTGGCTTTGACTGCACCTCACCAGGGTCTTCTCCCCTTTCTCTCCCACCTTGAGCCTTCCCTGTCCAGCTGTAGAAAGGGAGAGGAGGTGCTGGGACCAGGCAGGAGGGCTGGTTTTCATTCCCAGTGGGAAGCCCCAATGATGCTGAGGCAGCAGGAGCAGAAGCACCACAGCTTCTTCCCAAACCCTGATGCTGATCCAGCAATCTTTATGTGCTCCCTGGTGCATCCAGAATACACATGCAGTTATGCTGCAAATCCAACACCTTGGAGGTGTTCCACAGATCCTCCCTAGCCCCAACTATCCGTGTTTTGAGGCTGAGACCCCTAAAATCACTTTGCATGAGAGAAGTGGGAGGGCAATGGGGAGAGATGGGAGCTCAGAGGCAGAGGAGGACCTTGGAGGACATGCTGCCCTTCCTTCTGGTACAGCAACCCCGAAGGCCAAAGCCTGGGATGTCTCCTGCACATTGCCCCTATGGATACCACAGGGATATGTAGGATACCACATCCAAAGCTACCTCAGGGCTCAAAGAGGTGTCCTGAGAAGAGGTCCCTCAAGCAGTCCTAGAGGTCTCTGCTATCCAAAATGGGTTAAATCCCTTGCTCTGGTGATGGATTCCAACATGGGAGTGTCTGAGAAGGACAAATGGGGCTGTTTGTCCCCAGCAGTGTCCTCTGGTGAGCGCAGGGTGAGGAAATGCATCAGGAAAGACAAACTGGGACATTTTTCCCTTTTTCTTTCCAGCTCCCTTGGTTCTGTTACAAAAACACCCCAAATTGGGTATTTTTAGCAACTGTTTCAGCATGGATGGAAGGTGACCAGCCAAAGCTGTGCCATCTCGCCTGGAATAATGCTACCGTGCAGGAATTACTCTGGCTCCTGGGATCAGCATCTGTCCTGAGATGAAACAAGTCACAAGGGCTTAAAAATAGCTTGGAGAAGGTTAGGTCATCCCACTGGAAAACAATGGAGAAGGGGAGAAAAGTGCCCCAGGCTCTGCAACCTCCATAACTTAGTGCCTGAAGTGCTGACTCCTCTGATGATAATTCCCTGTATCCCTGCCTCTGTTCATCTGTTAGAGGAGGTTTATCCTGAGGTTACACATTCCATGTTCTGGGAAGCCACCGTGTGACAGCAAGAAATAAATGGGAAAGACCTGAAACAAAA
The DNA here is from genome assembly GCA_026283785.1 of Coracopsis vasa. Lineage (NCBI taxonomy): Eukaryota > Metazoa > Chordata > Aves > Psittaciformes > Psittacidae > Coracopsis > Coracopsis vasa. The sequence goes on from JANHGB010054165.1 coordinate 7,968, forward strand.
TGAGCCTTTCCTAATATCCTGTGCTCAATTTTGCTTGAATATTCCCCAGTTCCTGCTGCTGGATGCATAAACCTGATTTGTGTCAGGTTTTTCCTGACTTCTTTCCTTTTAATGCTTCCTGATGGTGTTCAGGGCTGGATGAATTCTTCCAGCCTGCTGCAGGCTCGGATTTGACTGGGACAGATGCTGAACAGGCTTCTCTGCACGGGGACAGCTATCCAGGGCTTTGAAAGGGGGCATTTCCTTGCTAGTAAAGACATTGAGAGTAACTCTGAGTTACTTTAAAGTGATATTAGAATGGCTTTTAAGTAGTAGAAGATGTTTGCTGCTGGAAGGAAATGGAGCTTAGTTGGGGGGAGCAGCTGGAGCTTGGGATCAGCTGGGATCTGAGCTATGATGCAGCATCTTAAGGGATGCAGCATCTTAAAGGATGCTCCAACAGCCAGCCAGTCACAGGAATAGCTCCATGTCTCTAATCCTGCGCTTGCAGAAAGGCTGAGTGCATGTTCTGGCTGCTGGGCTGTGCTGGTGATCCCTGGGCATGGATCGTGGCATTGCAGGAGGAGGAAGAAGTGGTGGGAGCAGGACCCAGTGTTCCTGGGCTGCAGCATGCACCCGGTGTCTTCTCTGCTCTGTGCTCTATTCATTTCCATGCTTTGGGGCTCTATTGCACTGTGTCTCCTTTAGCTCATTTAATTTGCTCCTTCCCTGTTCTATACATAAGGACCAGCCCTGTTGAGCCACAGGAGCTGGGCAGCCAGGTCCCCAGGCAATTCCCAGAGGTGGAAGATTACTCCATTCCCACTCTCTTATGTTATCAGCACAAGACTAAGGCAAAGCAAAGCAAACCTTTGCTCCAAAGCACTGTTTTCCAGTTCCAGGCCTGCCCAAGTGGGGGACTGTGATTTGTGTCTGTGGCAGCAGCTTTAAGCAAGGGGAAGGTTGTGAAAACAACTTGAAATTAGGTTGTTTTGCAGCTTTCCTGATGGAAGGCGCTTCATGCTATTCCCTGTTTTTTTGCCCTGAAGCATGCATCCTCCTGCTTGCTTTAATGATGAAAAGGAGGAAAAATCCATGCTTTTAGGGGGCAGAGGCTCATTCCCCAGATGCCTGAGGGCTGCCAGGACTTGACATCATGGTGTGTTTGGCTGCTCAGTTTCCTTCTTGTTTATAAGTGGAATAAAAGCCAGTGTTTTCAGCGGGAGGAAAGCTGCACCGTGATAATGGAGAGGAGCAGTTGGGGTTGTCCGAGTGGATCAGAGCGTTGTGTTCTTCCTTTGCCTTTGAATAGATGTGTATCACTGTGCCTGCCACAGCACACAATAACAGAAAGAGCCCAAACCAAATGCCTTTTCAAAGGCAGGAAAGTCTTCTCGTGTGGTTCCTACATTGGGAAGGAGCTTGTTCCCTTTCCTTCCCCCTAGTCAATGCCAGCACAAGCAGCCTGCTCCCGCAGGACACTGGTTCCCAGCAGGAATATGTGCAGACGGGAGGAATTTTTAGCTGGCTTTTTATCAGGGCATGTTAAATTCTGTGGAAAATGTCACCTTCTGTGACTCTGCAAGGTCTGGCCAAGCTGCCGGTGCCAGGGAGCAAAGCCAACCCCTTGGATGTGCCTGCTGGGGAATGTCACCTGGGTGCGCTGACCTTGGAGCCGGTGTCCCTGCATGGGGATGTGCTGCTGTCCTGGCTGATGCAAAAGGACATGAGCGGGTTAGCAAAGGTCTGGTGAGCCCCAAAAAGCCAGCCCTTGATGTGGAAAATGTCTTTTTCCTTTTGTCTTTGGTTGGAGGGGAAGCAGGAGGGGAGAAGGATGCTGTGGGGATGCTCTGTGCGGGCAATAGACTTATAGCAACATCCTGATGTACCTGACCAGGGCTCAGCATGGGTGGTGGATTTGTTTTCTCTTCCTCTCAGCAAGCTTAAACTGCTCATTGACTGAGAAAGGCAGATCAGCATCTCCTGCCCCAGCTCTGGAGGCCCTTGGTGCACAGTAAAGGCTGGGGTTGGATCTACACCTTCCTCCCGGTGCCTTGGGCTGCAGCTTGGCTTCGACTGATTCTAGGTGGTTTTGGTCAGTGAGAGGCATGTGGCTGGCAGAAGAGACATCTTGTGATGCTTTGTGCCCCTTGCATGCAGCATCTAATGGTCCGTGGAGGATCCATCTAATGGATGGATGGATCAAGCTGGGCTTTGTGGGTGCCTGATGCTCTTAATCACCTCAGAAACCACCTCCTGCCCTGTGCTGCTACCCCAGTCTCAACAATTGTGGCTGCTTTCCACAGCCTTATGAGCCAGATAAGATCTTATAGGATATCTGCTGGGGGTTTGTGGCAGTGGAGGAGGTTAAACCAAGGGGCTTTGACCATGTACCTCTTGGGTTATCTGATTGCGGGTCAAGTGACCCAGCAACAACGCTGTTAAGTTTATAAGGCTTTTGGGAGAGGATCAGGGATGCTCAAAGCTTGGGTTAGAGTTTGATGCTGAGTGGTAAGGACTGGGGCAGATCAGGGCTGGATATCCAGTGAGGGGTATACACAACGCAGTCCTCCACCAGCTTGGGGATGAGGCGAGAGCATCTGGGTGCTGGGGGAAGCCCTGGTCCTCTTCTTTGGGTGCTGCTGCTGGGTTAGGTGGGCATTTGGCCAGACCCCAAGCAGCCACCATGTAGGTCCTGTGTCCCCTGGGGATCCTGTGCTGGAGTGGCTGGGTGCAGGGAAGAAGTGGGACATGGCATGTTCTGATTCCAGTGCTGGTCCTGGCAGTGAGAGCCTGAGGATGGGGCAGAGGGAGGGAAAACTGTTGCGGTTTTGAGGCTCCAAATGAGGTCTCGTTCCTCCCCTCTGCCTGAGCCCTGCTTTAATAGGAGCACACCGTGAAAGAGGAGTTGTTAAAGCTCTCCTTGTGCTGGGGCTTTTGATCAGGGAAGTATTAATTACGTTTGAAAGCAAAGGAGAAAGACTAATGAAGGGGAGATCAAAGGCAGCAGCGAGCAGGCTGAGCTCAAAACTAGAGCTCGCTGTGGGGGCTGCTCTGCAGGGACCTGCCCCAGCATCTCCCAGGAAGGTTCTTACTGTGGTCCAGGCTGTTGAAGGTGATGGGGCATCCATCAGAGGCTGATCTCCATTGGAAGGGCTCGGTGGTGTGATGCTGGCTGCCAGCCATGCTAATCATAGGATCACAGAAGTGGTTATTTAGTGTTTAGCTGGGGAAGGGCCCAGGGCTTTGCAGCTCTTGGGTGGCACTGGCCCAGAAACACAGTGTTGGGTTGTACAGCCCACAGGCACTGGGCAATGCCCTGGGGAGGAAGAGGACCAAGGGCCTGGGGAGAGGTTAAGCTGAAAGACAATATTGGCACAAGAACAAATGGGTAAAACCCAATGGGGAATATATTTATGTTGGAAATGAGGAGGAAATGTACGGAGGATGGATGGATGGATGGATGGATGGATGGATGGATGGATGGATTGCCAACTGTGTAAAGCCACCATGGTGGGAGATGCTCTCTGGGGTGTTTCCTCGCTGCTGAGGGCTAGGAGAAGGTATTGCCTGATAATTCATTTGCTAGATGATGGAATAAAAACGCAAGTACTTGCCTTGATGCCTTGATCCACTTACACACAGATACGTTGTCTGTTAGCTGGCAGGAGCTATTAGCAGTGCAACTGATGTGGGAAGATGATTTGACCAGCAAAAGAAGCTCCTGCAGGCAGGAGGGTACCGAGATGATACCTGGGATGAGTATGAACTCATCACTAGATGTTCACTATCCATTGCCCAGCCCTGGCTCTCCCACCACAGGTATTTCATGCTTGAGTAAACCTCTTCCACTCTCTTTTTGTCCTTCCCTCATCCTCAGTTTTCCCCTCACTGCCTTTCACCCCTCCTGGCCTCCCTATGGCGGAGAATGCGCTTGCTTTGCCTTTAATCGGAAAGAAGCTCCTCCTTGCTGTGTCTTAACAAGTTTGTTGTCTCGGGCAGGCAGGATTCCCCCAGGAGCTGTGTATTTTTAGTGCCCGATATTGTTTTAATCACAGCGAGGATGCTGCTTGGCAAATCTTATTTTGGGATGTGCAGAATTAGCAGTCCTGCTGGCAGGGAAGAATCCGATGGCGGCTCAGGAGTTTGGAAGCGGAGGATCCACCACGAAAGCAAAACAGCTTTGAATGGTCCCTCTGCTATGAAAACTGCATCTTCTTCTTGTGACCTGGGCTGGTATCAGAGGTAGAGAACCCAGTTCCCTGACACTTCTTGCAGGACCTGGGGGATATAAGGTGAATACAAGGCAGAAGCTCTTCCCGGTGAGGGTGCTGAGGCGCTGGCACAGGGTGCCCAGAGAAGCTGTGGCTGCCCCATCCCTGGCAGTGTTCAAGGCCA